>ML208702.1:0-24657 GCA_004369065.1 Pluteus cervinus
AAGCTCGAGAAGGCGCCGTCGAGGAGCAAGTCCGACCCTGTCCTGGACGCGAAGATGGTGTGGGAGGTGATGAAAGGCTCAAAGCTAGACCACCTCCACGCCGGATTCCACCACGTCGTCGACGCCGAGACGGTTCTAAATTATAAGTAAGGTACGTCTATTTACACCTGTCATCTACTATACCGTCCAGCTTCTCCGAGAAGCTTATCTATTTTGATACCCATTTTATCAATACCCATTTGTCACACCACCAATGTTTTTCTGTTTCATTTTTCCCTAGCCTGGCATCGCATTCGTCTGATTTCTAACAAGGTTGTACATATTAGGATATCAACTACGTATTTCAACCAACTAAGTGCTCTTCACCTTCTTTAGTGTCAGCGTGTCGTTATGGAACCAGAAAATGCGATATCTTCACCTCGAAAAGAGAGAAACCAGGAAATATACTGTCCTCAGCAATACCCCAACATGCCCCCACGCCGACCATCAATAACTTACTCAGCAGGCCCCCATTTATATCTCGCCACCCAGACCTACCCAGACTCTTACCATGTTGACACCTTCCCCACCGAACAGCACTTTTCACTTGACGAACCCCAATTGGACGAATTCTCGCATCGCACGAAGATGAAATTTCCTTGCAGTCTCGTCGATCACGACAATGTTGGACGAACTCAAGGCGATAGGTTCGTTCTGAGGTTGAACGGTGGACTCGAGGGGTTGCCACAAGACCAAGCCCATTTCAATCTTGCGCGCTTAGTTATCGAAATCGACACTCGATTCCAAGCTGTCAATCGCGACATCGATGATGTCGAGGATGAAATCCGTGAAATAGCGGAACAGTTCGAGGAGATTGTCACGACGGAAGCCCCTCTGAAGCAGCTGGTGGCCCTGTCCCAAGATTTGGAAGATGCGCTTGTGGCTCATCGTGGTCGTATTGCCAAGTCGATCAAAGAGCTTCAAGACACCCTAGGCCAGATGGGCTGGGGAAGCTCGATTTTCATGAGCAAGTCCATGTCCTTCCAGTCCATGCAGAGGACTATGCCGAAACCTTTCACCGAGCCCTTCATGTCGCTGGCGAGACTATATGGAGGCTATCCGAGCAGCTTCTAATAACCTCCAATCCACTCGGGTTGAAGGAGTTATCAAGCAGGTTTGCAGCATCTATCAAGGTCGAAGGCATTTGCATCCTCAGTTACATGAACGCCTTATACATCGCTCTCGCGAGTGACGGTGAAAGCTCTCATCGCCTGCGACATAAAGTCTTGACTGAATCAGTCACTGACTACATGGCGTGGCAAGACAATGTGGTTATTTACCTAGAGGCTATCAGTATTCGATTATCGGACTCGATCATACACGAGCCTCGGAGAGGGGTCATTCACTGTCAGGAGCGGGTCCAGCCGTCTCCTGGGCGCGAGGCGGGTGTCACGGGAGGGGATGAAGGACCCGAAGCTAGCCCGCCCACACGTCGAGGTACTAGATCTAGGTTATGAGAGGGTCAAACCGTTTCGATGTATCCTGTCTTGGCGCAGCAGAATGGCGCCTTTGTCAAATGGAATACAACATCTTCTGGTCTGTTGGCGCGCCACGGTCAAAAACGTGCCCTGATATTCGGCACCACTACCTATGCATAACAGGGCGACTTCTCCTCTGTATATCTACCGTCAACCTCAAAGCTCTACCCTGTGCGCCCTTCACCCCAGCCTCCTCCCCTTGTTTTCACCTCACTCACCACCTCTTTTGCACTATTCATCGCAGTCCCGGACCCCGGTGCAAAACGACGTACGAGCACCTGACCCAGCTTCGCCTTAAAGCCATTGGGGAGGAAGGAAGCCGACTCGCTATATACGAGCTCCCGGAAGGTGTCTGTGGTCTGTGATGCTGCTGCCGACGAGCACACCCAGGCTGTCTCGTCTCCTCGAAATCAGGAGGACCGCCGCAAAACCGCACCGCAAGTTATACAGGCTGCTAAGTTATCTATCCGGGGACTATTGGGCAAGATAGCTGAAGTCATGGAAAAAGACGAACCTCTGGGTAACTTGGACACTCCTGACACGCTCTGCAGATTCTGCTAGAGCTGAGGGCATTTGCATCATGAGCTCTATAAGCGACTCGGACTTGTCCCGCCGAGTGGTATAAACCTTCGTGACGTGCCATACGAGGCCTTGACCAAGGTGATTCCAAAGTTAATGACATGGAGGGACAATGCGGTCACTCTCTTCAATGAATTTGGAACAGAAGGGGATAGGTTGCGTCTGTTGGAGAAGCTCGATTTCAACGACCAAGCCCAAGTCTTTCCGATACACGCAGAGGACCACGCCGAAACTCTTCACCAAAGCCTTCAGGTTGCCGGCGAGGTCATATGGAGGTTATCAAAGCAGGTCTCAAACAGCTCCAATTCCCTCGGGTTGGAAAAACTCTCGACCAACTTTGCGGCATCTGTCAAGGTTGAGGGTTCTCGCATCCTCGGTTCAATAAACGACATATACCTCGCTCTCGTAGGCGATGGTGAAAGCTCTCATTGCCTGAGACATAAAGTATTGACTCAAGCAGTCACCGACTATCTGGCATGGCAAGACAATGTGGTCATTTACCTGGAGGCTATTGGTATTCGATCATCAAACTTGATCATCCACGAGCTGGACGCGAAGATGGTGTGGGAGGTGATGAAAGGCTCGAAGCTAGACCACCTCCACGGCAGATTACACCACGTCGTCGACGCCGAGGAGATGGTTTTCAATTATAAATAATATATATCTACTTACACCCGGCTTCTCCCAGGTCGCTCGTACTTTGGTCACTCATACCCATTTTATCAATACCCATTTGTTGCACTACAGATGTTTTGCTGTTTTGTTTTTATCTAGCCTGACGTCGCATTCGTCTGATTTCTAACAAGGTTGTATCAGGATATCAACTACGTATCCCGTTGGATTCCACCAACTAAGTGCTCTTCACCTTCTTTAGTGTCGGCTTGGCCACCACATCCGACATCAAGTACTCTCCTACAACATAAATGCCAGCAGACCAAAGCAATAGCAGCGAAGTAATACAGAAGAAGCTGATAGATTGGCCAATTTCTAACCAAGATCCTGTGATTTATGTGTTAGAATAAGATAGATCAAAGTGCCCAGTGTTCGACGTACCTGTATCAGTAACATTGAAGAAAAACGTAAGTGTCATCCCTGTAGAGCTGATTAGTCCTTTTCGAAGTCGGGAATGAGAATGTGTAACTTGCCGTCTGTTAGGGCCATGGCGACAAGGAAAAGTGAGAATGGCGGTAGGTTGAGTCTATGATTAAGTGCCGTGAAAGTCACTGAAAGCATGATATATGGTGCTACAATTTTAAATACCTATGAACGATATTAGCCTGAGAAGGGCAAATGTAGAAGGCTCTTACTAGTAGCATAGACATGAAGAATGGGTTGAAGATTGGTATAAGACGGTAGACCGGCTCTAGATAGAATGAACTACCAGGAATTTACTCAGCATCGACATTTGGAGTATCTCGTGAAACTTACGATATAGAGGCCACACTAACAAATACACATAAGCCTTCATCCAAGGCGATATGGGAACTACTCACTTTCCGGTCCCAAAGAAACCAACTTGAACAAAGAACAAGAAAAACAGAGCAATTCGGAGGTCATCCGATTGTATCCGATATGCGTCCGCAACAAGGGCAATCTTCTTGCGGTGGGTCCGTAATGCAACTTCGAGGTCGATCCAAGTGACAAGGGTGACAAAGTAGGCGGTGTAAAAGAGACCCTCAACACTGATAGAGAGGATGACGAAGCATGGACCGAATCCCATGAAAAACATCAGTAGTTTTGATTCGATAGTCGTATGCTTGATAGGATATATGAAAGGGAGGATTGACGAAGTTACTGGCGAGATATTAGATGCATTCGATGAAACTATGGTCAAACGACGTCTTACCAAGGAGAATCCAGCCCGAGATTTGGTTGAAGACGGGGAGACCGACTTTTGCCTGAAGATGCGCAACCGAGCTTTCGGTGATCACCATTGTAAGGAAGATCAATATGGCCTAAGCAGGGGGTCAAAACCAACGCGACTAGAACCACACGAATTCGCACCTGCACTGTGAAAAGGACTCTCATCCCCGGCTTCGAGAGGAGGTGTTGTGCATTGAGATAACCAATAGCGAGAATCGAGACCCCACTGGCGATACTAGGGGTAAAGATGGATCAGTGTAGAATGAGGTAAATTTTCGACCTGCGCTTACATGGCTCTTATGCTCTCCTTCTTATCAACGGGAAGCAAAGGAAACACGCTTGAGGCGGAGCAAATGAGAAGCCAAAGTCCCAAATGGCGCTTCACTACTGTACGTTCTTCGGATGCCCATGTAAGAGGCCAAATCAGGCCAATGATCAAGTAACCAGCACCCCACAGGGAGCGATGAGTATATCCGGCCTAGACTGGGATCTCAGATAATGTTAAAACGATGGCGGGGGACCTACCACCATGGCTTGCAATATTCCAAGGACTGGAATGGCCCGAAGGACATTCTTTGTGATATTCCCATAGCCTAATTGTGCAGATGTGATCCCCACTGATCCTTCTACCAATACTTGGTGCCAGAAATAACACGGGAATGTGGTGTAGAGATAGAAAGTCCAGGGGGAACGCTGGATAGCAAACGCAGCCCAGCTCCCGAGTAACAGGAGGCTGAATATGACGGTGAGTAGCGAGTGATTGACTGATTGCTTCGCATTCTCGAGCGGGCGGAAGATGTAGAGGGAGCAATATGCTGCCCAGCCGGTATACGCAACTACGACGACGAGACGAATGAAAGTGCGATCGTAGGTTTGAAGATAGTGTAAGCCTTGCAAGCCGGCCTGAATCAGGTCAGCGGAGGTCTGACGAGCTGCATACCAATCCCCGTTCGCTATGAGCTGCTCGATTTTCTCGAGTTCTGCGGTCCGGTAGGGAATTTCTTCGTTCAAGCCGTCTTCCAACAGCTCAAATGGTTTGTAGAATAAGGTGTGGGTCTTCTTGAGTTCTGAAGCGGGTGAGCCCCAGAGAAGTTCGGCGACAAAGTACTTACCGTGCTTTCGTGCGTAATGTTCAATAATGACCCTGGCATTGACAAGGGCGGCGCGCGCACTCGAAGCACCACCATCTACTGCACTGAGGTACCCAGGACGCGTGGGGTCGACATCCGGAAGGACACCAACCCCATTCACGGGCCAGTTGATACCAAGGAGGGTGGCCATCAAGCATGCTATGTCGGCTTGTTCAACATCTCTTCGAAGCAAATGACCGAGCTTCCAAGGTTCTGAATATGCATCGTGCGAGGAGGACTCGGAATCGGGTTCCGGTCCTCGAATACCCTTTCCCCATGCGATTAGAGGAGTACGCGTGTTGTCAGGATCTTTAAGAGCTTGTGAGGTTGAACAATAAGGTTACATGTATGCTCACTGACGACCGTCTCCGTGATTTCCAACGACGGACATGCCGTGATCTGCTGTAAAGATGTAACTGGTATCTTCATCCCCGAAGAAGTCGGTCATGAGGCCTTCAGTTCGTCTGACGATATCATCGACTGCCTGGATATTTTTCATATATTCCTGGATGCTTATGAGCCAGGAGAAGACGGAAATGGAGAGCGTATTGTTACAGCTGAGTGAGGTCGGTATGAATGGCCGGCCATGTCCAAACCAAGGAGATGAAGGAAGAATATGACGCGGGGCGCACGCAACTCCGAGTTCAGCGAAGAATCAGTTGTCGCGTTATTGAATAAGGTTTTCAGTTGGTCAAACACCCATATATCTAGCAGAGTGGATTCTATATGCGTGCTGAGTTCGATCAGTGGGAAAGAGTCGTGTGGCGAATATGTTTTACCTTTTGTGAAGTCTTCCTCGTGTTCATCATAACTCCATGTTTTTACCTTTCCCGGCGTTGCGCCTTGAGCGAACATGGGGAGAATATCAGGTGAACCGAAGGAGAAAGTAGAGCTAGATTGGTTGAAAACTGAGTCAAAGTCAACCTAAAAAGTTCGGTAAGTTTTGGATGTACAGTAGTGCAGAGTGGCAGGATACGTACGGGATTAGTTTTCCATCCCTAGAACGAAACTGTTGAGTGTACGCCTGTCAGACATTGAGTTCACGTATCCTTACTTTGGTAACAGCCGAAACGTCCTCGTACATTCCACCTAGAAGTTCCTTACTTAGCCATATAAACAGAGATTGTGAAAGTGGCATTGGCTGGCTGACCTATTATCGCAACATGACCCGGCCTACTTTCTGTTGGGACCCGAGTGTGGGAAACACCGAATGCTCCTCGATATTCAGCAAGACGACGAAGGTGAGGTGCAGCGGTTTCCGTAGAGTTTGAAATCGAGGGGAAGGGATTTATGTTGAACAAAAGGTCCGCACGCAGGCCGTCCCCTGGACCACTTCAGCGAGAACTCAGCTAAATATAAAACCCATAGCTCACCAACAAATAATACCAGACGCTTCGCTTGTGCAGAGCTCGTATTGTAGCTCTTCATGCCTTGAACAACAGGGCTGGTGAAGTAACAATCGAAGACCGAACCGATGTACACGAGATGGAAGACGAAGCCAACAAGCAGCAACGCCGAAATGCTATATTTCTTGCCAGTGGCCATTTTAACTGGAAATTCGAGTGTATGCTGCTAGTTCTGATATGTATAATCAGCAAAGGTGGCATTCAGAGGAATTGTACTCGCTTTGTAACTCAAACATGAACCTTTGGGCTTGGTTTGAGGCTCGCTCTTGGACTTCAATTTATACCGCTATGATGTTCCTGGTATCCGCCGGCAAGGCACGTTTAGACGCGTCTGTTTGTGCTTGCTAATTTCCAAGGCCTATGGCCCGATCACTCCCAGATTGGGACGAACCCCGGCGCACCCCCAACTCCCTTCTATCGCAGACGCAGCTCGACAGCCAGCTCAATGTCTAAACGACGAGTCGCCTATTACTATGACCGTGAGTGCACTACCGCTATGAAATTATTGATACCGAACTTTGCCCAGCGGATGTCGGTGCCTATACATACGGACTGGGTCACCCCATGAAGCCACATCGCATCCGGGTTACCCATGACCTCGTCTCTGCTTATGACATGCTGGGGAAGATGCACGTTCTAGTATGAAATTGCACTCTTCTCCTCTATTTGCTTGACTGAACGTCAGTCTAGAGACCAAAGCGTTCAACTCCTGAAGCAATGACTTCATTCCATACCGACGAGTACATTCACTTCCTGAACAGAGTAACGCCAGAAACAGCGGAGGAGCTCACATACAACGGCACAAGATGTAAAGTACACCACCACCTCTTCTATCAGTCCTCTCATCTTCTGGCAGTTTTGGTTGGGGAGGACAATCCAGCATTCGAAGGTGTTTTCGAGTTTTGTTCAATTTCAGCAGGTGGTTCCATTTGTACGTCTCTCTTTTTGCGTCACCCTATCTCTCTTTCTAAATATCTGTTGTATCAGGTGCCGCACAACGAATTGCGTCCGGTGCTGCAGACATTGCCATTAACTGGGCCGGCGGACTTCACCATGCAAAGAAACGCGAAGCATCCGGTTTTTGCTACATCAACGACATCGTGCTTGGAATACTCGAACTATTGAGGACGTATCCACGCGTCTTGTACATCGATATCGACTGTCATCACGGAGATGGTGTCGAAGAGGCATTTTACACCACGGACCGCGTCATGACATGCAGTTTCCATAAATTCGGAGAGTACTTTCCGGGTACAGGTACCCAAGAGGATAAAGGAAGGGGAAAGGGCAAGGGCTATGCGGTGAATGTCCCGTTGAAGGACGGTCTTACGGACGAAGCTTTCCGGAGTGTGTTCGAACCGGTCAGCTCTACCCGTGTTGTCTTTTCTCTCAGGCTAATCTCTGCTCCACTAGGTAGTAGCCAGGATTCTGGAAGTTTTCAAGCCGTCTGCCGTTGTTCTCCAATGCGGTGCAGATTCGTTGGCTGGGGATAAGTTGGGTTGTTTCAACGTCACAATGCACGGGCACGCACATTGTGTCCAGTTCCTTCGACAGCAAAATATTCCTCTTATCCTGCTAGGTGGTGGTGGCTATACCGTAAAGAACGTAGCTCGGGTGTGGACATACGAAACTGCTTGCGCTCTGGGAATCGAAAATGATATTGATCCCAACCTTCCATGGAACGAATACTTTGAATGGTTCGGGCCTCGCTACCGTCTCGAAGTTGTGGAAAATAATATGGACGACTTGAATGTCAAGGACGGATCACTGGAAAAAGTCAGGTATGTACTACGTTATATTATCTTGAGATCCCCTTTGCTGACAAACTCAGAATTACTGCTCTGGAGCAATTACAGGAACTAGCGAGTGCTAATGCCCCTTCTGTCGGGATGCACGATGTTCCAAAGGAGGGCCTTGGGGAGCATCTTGGTTTTGGAAAGAGTCAAGAGGTTAGAGACGAGTTAGATGAACGACTTGCCCGTACGTTTATCGCCATTTCTATTCATCCTCGGTGTTGAGCGTGTTTTCAGAGCACGCCCGGTTTGTCTACAACCTGCAAGATTCTGACACAACTTCCGAAGAGTCGGATGACCCAGAGTCATGGGATTCGGATGAATCCACGAATAGTCGACGACGATATCGCTCAACACGGCGGCCACCAGCGCCGACTACGAAGCGAATGAGCCTGTTGACAAACCGCTATTTCGACATCCACGAAGATGGGTTTTGCCAGAATGAATATACCAGTATACCGGCTAAAGGTACAAAACGCAAGTTTTTCCAAAGCTCTATACGGTGGGATGAGCGTGTGGAGAGGGTGATTGCTGAGAAGGGTGGATCTCCTGGTTTCAACCTTACGATGTTAATGGAACGTGGTGGCGGGCGTCTGGATGAAGGTGAGGATTGGGATGAAATGGCAGTGGATTCGTAGGGTATGGTCCTCTTTCAATTTGTGATCAAGCTGTACTCGACATATAGATACACCACTGTAATGTACACGGTAAACCGGGGGGGAAAAAAGATTCAAATTCACATTCACAAGCCAATTCCTCCATGCGCTGCTCTCATATGAGGGTAAATCCCACCATCGGGTCCACCGTCTCGGAACAATTTCATACATACCCAACATATATGCACTTTACAAAACAAACAGGTGATGTGATTGCACCCACCGTTTTTCTCGATGTCCGCCTTACAATTCGGACATTGCTTGATTCCATTTTCCGCTTTCCATTGAGCAAGTGCACGAAGGCCGCCAGATAGGCTGTCCTGATATTCAGCACAGCTCATCCCTTCGTGCGACTCGGTATGGCAAGCAGAACATATTTGCAGTAGACACGATGGGCACTGAAGAACTGTGCCAATCGCACCTCTGCGATAAACCATTTGACAATCTGGTGATGGACAAAAATGGAATTCATTTGGCTGAGCTTGCACGTATGCAAGGAAGGAAGCATCGAGGAGGTTCTTCTCTTCTGCAGGTGTAAGGAGCTGACGAACGAAGCTAAATGCTACAGGGGTGTGACAAGGGAATGTGGTTTCGCTTTGATTGACCTCCGCAACGCATTTGACTGGAGAGAATGATTTGGAATCTGCATAGCATCGAAGGTAGTGCTGAATACACTGTCTGCAGTAGGTGTGACCACAAGTCAAACGGAGTGGGTCGACTGCATCACAAAAACAGACAGGACACAACGATTCCGATGAAGCGGACGACTTTGGTGCTCCGTGATTGTGAGTGAGATCTGATATAATGCGACGAACTCGAGCTACGTCTTCCTGATCGCCATGGACGGTCAAAGTGCGCGCAACCACATTGAGAGATATTTTGCCTTGCCCAAACTCAGTTTGGAGGTCGATATATGCGTCAACAATAAACGCGCCAAGCGACTCCCTGGGAAGTGGGATGATATGTAACCGGTCATGAACTTCTCGGAGGTAGGTAGTTATGAGTTCTCGAGCTTGAGCCCGAGATGGAGCATCTCCGAACAAGCGGATGACACGAGAGCGGAGGTCGTATTCAACAAAGAAGAGAGCATCGAGGTTGATACCACGAATGAACTTCTGGCCATCGTATCTCTCGAAGTATTCATCCCAAAGATTTTTCCCGTCAGCTACAAGGGTCTCCCCGCGAAGAATTGGCTCTAGCTTGACTTTGACACGACCTAAGCCTTTTGGATCTTTGGAATGTAGGATGACGGTGACAGGATCGGCAGGGGTCCCATCTTCTCGTGTGCAATAGAATCGAATTCGACCATCATCGAGACATGCCTGGCTCAGGTGTTCGACCTGACCTTGAACTCTAGAGAATTTCCGTGCTCGCACAAGGTATTTAAGGGAAAATGTGGGAGAAATCATAAGGGGTTGATTTCCTAGGAAGGAGAGGCGAGTGTTGGAAAGTGTAGATACCGCTTTTGCAGCAGCGTCTGCGGCACCAAACTGGGCAAAAGCTGTAACCTTCGCGGTGCCAGGAACCGCCGGGAGGACAGTGAACGATTCGAGCGCTCCGCAAGATTCTAAGCGCCTACGGATCAACTCTTCAGGAGAGTCGACGTCGTCGTTGTGGGTCCGGATACTGACAGAATCGCACCATGCGATCTCTTTTATGGTCTGTTTGGAGATGTTGGCAGGAAGATTGTGAATCATGACAGAACCGGATTGCATCCGACCGAAGCTGAGGGCATTGGTCTTGGCAGTGTAGAGAGATGCTTTTAGCCTGGATCCTGACAACGTATAACCGTTCAACCGGATTACGTTTTTAGCAGCTTCTGCACCACTCGAATATCGAGCAATGGCTGAAGCGGTAGCACCGTACCACTGAACCTTCACCTTCCGGCTCATAAGAGTTCCAGTCCCTCCTTCTACCGCACGGGCTCGAAGGTCCAGACGCGCGGCGATCTTTTGAGAGTGCAACGTCGCAGTATTGATCACTTCAAGTGCCTCCGCAGCCTGAGTAGGGCGAGGGAAAGTGACCGCAGCTGATGGGAATGGGTTGTCTGTGTTTCGATAGATGCTAACGGATATCGAGTCTGTTATATCCGCAACAAGGGATGTGATGTCGAGCTCCGAAACTTCGACAGGAAGGTTGGAAAGCACGAGACGGCGAGATTCGAAAGGGGTGATGACTTGATCAACTGCTGCACCGGCACCAAAATCAACGGTACACGAAAATAGGCTTCTGGTCGTGTCGATATCATCCGTAGGTGACGAATCCTGAAGGTTTTGTCGGTCGAGGACATTGATGTGGTCGAGGGTGGTGCTTGTCTGCGTGGTGAGGTCAGGACTCTTTGGAGAAGGGGAGGACTTGAGGGCAAAGAATGAGTACTGGTGTACCGCACTAATACTTAATTGAGCATACCTCTTCTCCTAAAGTGCCCTTCACAATATCTTGTGGAATAGGTGGAGCAACCAGGGATTCACGACGGTCCCTCCAGTTTGAAGAGAGGCTTGCTTCTTTGAGAGGTTGGAGTTCTGTTTGCAAACTCCCGGCATGTTTATCGGCAACCTTTTGTCGTTCTATGAAATTATGGCTGAATTGACAGGTCGTACCCTTGGTGCAAGAACTTTTGAGAAAGTATTTGCACAGAACCGTAGGCTTTGCTGTGTCGAAAGGCTTGGTTTGTGGAGATGTGGGGATGCCAGTGAATGGGCGGTCCTTCGTTAGATAGATGTGGAGGTCCCTGCATCGGTCGCCATATCGGCAAGCATCGCGCTGATAGTGTGCGCACACACCGCGGACCTGAGTTATGCCCATCCCATTGAACGATGTGTTGGGATGAAGGAAGCGACACCCTGCACCATGCGCACAAGCATTTCGAAGGAAGAAGCTGCAAACGACGCCTCTTTGTGGGATATCCATGGTGGTGTGCGCAGTTCAAGTGGGCGATAAACGCCCTCTTATTAGGATTCCAGGAATGGGTGTCATTCACCTGCCGGTATGGTGCTTGATACAGTAACAGCCGCAGCAACGCCTGGCCTCGAGGCGTGGGGGAATTCACTGGCGCTTGAGCTTAAACCTACAGCATGGCGGAGATCACCAGAACCTAAAGAAACGTGACGTCGACGAGATGACGTTCATCTGAGCATTGTTCGGGTGTTCCGTTTCCCATCCAATTCTATTCGAAGTTGGATAGTCAGTGGACATGGCTTGTATTGGGTCCGAAGAACTGGTGGGCTTACCAGTATTTGACCATTCAACATTCAAGTTCAATGTTCAGTGAAGCAAAATTAGATTCGATAGTTGGGCGTTGAACTTGAGAGTATATACAAGAATCTCCCCGATTGTTTTGCGTTACTCGAAGCCTCAGACCTCGTGGTTCGAATAATCGAATTCGACTGCGGCCATTTCGTGCAACTTGGAACATCGTTATTGAAAACCTGGGCGAGCAGGGATACGGATATCAAGAGACGGCACCGTATTCGGGTAACGCCTTTGAAGCTGTCCTTGCCTTTTGGGACACAATGAGCCTTGTCATGCATTGTCTCGTCGCCGACTATAGAAAATTCCAGCCAACCTGCGAAGAGATTAGGCCACCTTCCTTTCAGAAACCAATATCAAGTGGTGACAAAGTGTTCCGGCTCGCAACCGCCCCTCATCGGCGTTTGCTGCGCTTGGACACCAAGGTAGGTGGCAGAGTTCTGATACTAAGGTCGTGTTCTGCTTGGTGTCTTCTGTCTCAGGAATGGAACAACGGTAAACAATTGAAGTGGCTTGGACGCTTTGACCAGAGCCGGCATGGTCGCACTCGGCTCTTTGAGCACCCCTCTCCAGCCAGCTTGCCGCTTGAAGAGAAACCCCTATATAAACGTCGAAGGATGGTCAAAAAGTGGGCCCTCAGGACAAAAGGAAAGGCCACCGACGGACAGACTCTTCACCGACATGACAGTATTACTTATATCAACCCTCCTTCTGCACCCACCGTGCCAAGGGTGGCACTGCCACCCGGCAAAAGCCCTGGCGGTTGGCAGGGTGGCAACTGGTCACATCGACATAATACATTGCCCGACTCGACAATTGTCCGCATAAGTATCGTCGCCTTTGGCGTCGAGTCAAACAATCAAAGCGGGTGCTAATTATAAGTACGTAGCAAGATGGTGGCCCAACCACCAAAGGACAGTCTTATAAAGGCCTGTTCGATTTTTCTTTCCTTCGTAATCCTATCCCTCCTTTTCCGCCCTTCGAACAATCTCCGTGAGCCTGATGGGTACTCAAAAATTGCTGACGATGTCAAACAGATCATCTTCGACACGCGCTACTGGCAATCCCTGGCCCAGCTTGTCAAGACCTATAAGCCTGTCACTCTCATGATGCAAAGGGTCGAACTCTTGGCAGATCAGCGAAACAGTGCTGAACATGGTACAGTCCTGGGGCTGAGCGCTGAGCTCTGAGTATGATGAATACTTCACCATACTCAGAGCTCAGTGAGGCCGTCCCTCCTCCACTCTGCCAAGGGGTAAACGATAACTTGAAACCGCAATCCCAACCGGGTACCTCGACCAGTATGCATCCCGAGTCCTTGGAAGGAAAGAACGGAAAGACCAAACCCAATATCTGACAATGGCCTGGGTATAGAGGCCATGACTGGACATCGCCGATTTGACATAACCTATAATGAGGGCGCAATTAGGCACCAAAATTGCGGAGAGTTCTCGAGGACATACACCGGACAATTTATACCTGGTTTTCTTGACGAGCGTCGCTGAGAAGGTCTGACAAGCCAAGGTCGCTCGCTGGGGCACACGGTTGTAGCAGCCGTGACAGCAGAATATTGTAGAATCCACTAAGTTATTAGCGGCATGTTTTGTTCCCTGGTACTTTGAAGTGTGCTATCACCAATAACTCTAGCGGTAGACTTACCCGAGAAGCTGTGAGGCTGGAGTTGTGAGGCTATAGCTGTAGACCATGCATACGCAGTGATAGCCGAGTGAAGTTCGGGGTGGACGTCCGGGAACTTGAACGATCTTAGTAGCCGGGCAACCAATAGCAATGCGACAATTTGAAGTGAGGCAACCCGGCCCATCAAAGCCTCTCTCAAGCTGGTTGCACCTCCAATATGGACCAGGACCCAGGGATACCAGACTCGGCTCTACTGTCGAGCGGGGAGTCGAGTCCTGAAGGCACACATACCCCGAGGGAGTCCGACGCCATTCACTTCACGCCTCGACGGGCAATGACCTCGTTTGAAAACCTTGTCGCACTCGCAAACCACCAAGAACGGCTTCGAGAGGCGAAGAGAATGGTATGGCGGGATAGAGGCCAGCCTGTAGTCGAGTTAGACAGCATCAAGGCGTGCTTCAACCATGCTGCTCTGGGAGGCTTTCGTGTGTGATGTGTCCTTTCGTCGAGGTTTCGCTGCTAATTCTGGTCTAGGGTCCGGTTCTTTGGCCTTCAGCATAAGGGCGCTAGTCAATTTAGTTCTCGTCCTTATCCGTATACGTAGAACTCCGAAGTGGGTGATCACTCATGCTGTCTCGACGAGGCTTGACATAGTTATTAGGGATATACGGATCCGCGTACTTCGCCAGGCCATATTTGGGTTGCATACATGGCGCTTTGCTGCCATGCTCGGTAGGCACTTTTATCAACCTGAGTTGCCCGCAAACCTAATTCAACTAAGGAACCTTCACCTCATTGTACAAGTTTCTTCTCAATGCTTTACCAATCGTGATACCCGCAATGAACCCACGGACTCTCGTAGACGTAGACAACGTAGAACAAGGACTATCCACAGAACATCCCACAAATACCCTTGAAGTTCCACTCTCGAAGCGAACGGCCCGACTTTCGCTGAGCCAGCACGCTCAAGAAATCATCATCCGGAAGAAAACTCGAAAATGGCATGCAGCCCTAGCTGGGGCTATATCAGGAGGTTTAGCCATTATGTGGGAGGCTCGATCTCGGAGAGGCGTCATTTCTCAGCAGATGTTTGTCCGGTAGGCGTCTACAAATAGTTTCATGACCCTTAATGACGTTGTCAAAGTGGTCTTCAAGGGTCATACAACTCGTATACCAAGAAGCGGGGTATTCATATCCCATACGGCGATGTTTTAGTTTTCGCTCTTGCGTAATGTGCAACTATTCTTAAAGTTTCCTTACGTTTTAACATCCTTGCAGGTCGGGCCAGATTATGTACGGATTTTTGCTCCGACCTGATACTCTGCCAAGATCCTACTCCACTTGGTAAGGTATCTGTTCGTCCGTATTTCCTATTAGCTAACCTCTAGCGGCCAGGATCGGGCAAGCCGGAAAGATACCACCTGAATGCGTCCGCATGAATATGAGCATGGTTCGAGACCAATCATTCGAAATTGCAGACCTTGATCGAGTTGTGTCTTTTCCTGTGACTATTGTTTAACTCCGTATTGTTCATCGTTGACCTTGATTGGTAGGAAACGACAGCCGAAAATAGAGTGAATCTCCTTTCCTTGAAATCGCTCTTCCTCAACCGCTCTTTGGAAGCCAATCCGATACCTGATCCAGCATACTTCCCCCCATACGCACCTTGCTCTGCTATCCACCCTGCCCTGACAAATTGCACTACAGTCCCATTGGATCGTTTTGTCGCCGTCTTCAAGTGGATGTTACCAATATATGGCGCTCTTCATCTTGTTCCAGCCATCTTGTTCAAACGTGCGGCATTTCTGAAGGACCCCAAGAAAGTCCTCATGCGTGCCGGATGGGGATCCATGCGAAGCTCGGCGTTTCTTGGAACATTCGTCGTCATCTACCAATGTAAGAGCTTTAACAATTACTCTTGACGTCACTAAGAGCATCGTCTAGCGCTAAACTGCCTGAAACACAACCTACACGCATACCTGAGTCTGACACCACTCGGAAATCATATCCCACAATTCATGAAGGATGTCTTTGTTTCTAAATTTTCGTTTTGGATGTCTGGCCTTCTGGCCGGACTTTCCTTGTTTGTAGAAGAAAAGCGAAGGCGAGGTGAGCTTGCGATGTATGTCCTACCTAAAGGGTTGGAGAGTCTATGGATCATGGCCCGAGGCAAGGGCCTTGTGTTTAAGACGGGTAACTGGGGCGACATGCTGGTTAGTTCGGCTCGTTTCATGTCATTATCTCATTCTTACGTGCAACATCCAGCTGACAGCTCTTGGGATGGCGATGGTAATGGTATGTCCTTGTTCAACTTAATTCTAAACTGTCCTATTCATGCATCTACATTCACAGAGTACCTACCAAAATGACCCTCAGCATCTGTCTGGACTTGTGCGACGACTTCTGTATCAGTTCATTGGCCCAAATTAGCGGAACTAAATTATAGTTGACTTGGCCCTCTGTCGTGCCTGCATCAAGCGCGCGTGCCTAAAAACGTTCCAGCTTCATGAAGAGCTGTGTCTTGTTCCAGCCGGTCAATTGAAGCTCCAGATGGAAATGACGTCAATTTCTATATCTCTGCCTCGTTATCACGCTTGATATCGCAGCACCGCACCAGGATGCACTGAGAAATGAAGTTTTTGGGAAGAGCCCTTCTAATTTTGGTAATTGATAACCCCGCATCCCTATAGCCACGCCCCAGGTTTACGGAGCTATCGCGCCGGCGAATTGAGATGGGTTTAGGTACGTATTGGGTTCAAAGATCTTTTGTTTGAGCTGCAGGTTAGCGACCTACCATGACGCAGGCACCGACGTTCAAGGTTGGGCGTTGAAGGAGACTGAAACAACCACCAGTACCCTCCTGATACCAAATGGGCGTCACCACTTACTATTGCTATGTTGGGCGTTTACGCATTACGACAATCTCCTCGTGGCCTCCATGCAATGACTTCTGAGGTGTGTATATATCCTAGGGTAAGCAGTACAATCCCCACAAATCACTTCGACCATGGCACCTTCCCCGAAGACTCCGCCACCTACCCAGAAGAAAAACCAAGCGACGACTTCTGATACTTTATCGCGAGGACGCGCAAGGTCACCCAGCGTCAGTAGTAAGCACACTCCTCTTCTTTGTTGAGGTACCATGCTCACGTGGAATGGTAGGCTTCACCCAAGCGCCCAGCAGTGCCAGGTCGCGTAGCGTAGGAAGGAGTGCACATGCGGACTATTATGGTTCTTTGGCCCAACGAAGGACGAAAGGAAAGAGACCCACTTGCAGTGTATGTCGTTCTGGGTGAATATGTGATTGTCTTTTTGACTGTTTGTTTTAGGCGCCCAACTCCCCACCCGCAGAACCACCGATGCAACTAGCACTACCGACATTTGTGCTACATCCGCAGCCAGAGCCAGAGTCAAACTCGGAAGACGATGGGGATATTCTTATTGCAGTCCAGGCAGCTTCACCGGGAGAATACCCCGTTTCGCCAGTCGTGGATTCGTATCTGCCGTTCAGCACCCTCGACCCCTCAGGGTCCTTTTCATCCTCCAATTCAAGTCGGACATCTCTTCTTTCCGTTTCCGTGTTTAGCACACGGTCCATGCTTTCCATGGTGTCTCCAGCTACAACCACGGAGGCCGCTCCTTCGTACGAGCTAAACGATACTACGGCTACGAAGTCGTTGATCCAAGCCCAGGCGCCCCTTATGTCACGTTGCGCGTCTACCTCGGCGCTCGACTCTTTGAAGTTGTGCGAGGGCAGCAGAAAGCGTCATGATATTTCGACGACAACGTGGGGTCACAAGAGTCTTATTGGGTTGCCTGCGGCGTTGTTCGGTTCCAATAATACGGCGCTTGACACCAGCGTAGCAGGTCCAGAGCAGGCGGCGCCAGCTATTTCGATCGGAGCAGAAACCCAACTGACGAAGAGACATCGAGCTGGTAGTTTCGTGGGGGGCTCTCTACAAACACTGAAGTCCGGTTTCAAGGGGTTGCGTCGGATGATCTCGCGCACGAATATAAAGAGTTGAAGACCGCTGCAACGTTGGGAGTTTTAGGTGTTGGTATACGTTTATGATAAACGACATGACGAGGTTCCTGGTGGATCTTCGTCTCACCACATGCTAACGCATGTCCGGTTGGCCACTTGGGGACAGGTTGGCTTGAGATTGCTCCACTAAGCGCTATTTTTTTCATTATTGCAATTGCTTTGATCACGTATATAGCTTCACATTCCACACTCACATATTTTTGTACATACAATTGATACCATTTTGCATAGTAGCATAAGATAGTCCAGTAGCATATGACAATGACGACCAAATGACGACCAAGACAGTTTTCCTAATTCTTCTAATTCATTCGGGGTTGTGCTCTATTACTGTAATTATGATTCCAGGCACCTACCCTGAACAACAGGGTTGCCCCTCGACGAAGGGCTTCGAAGTTCGTTTATACCCCTCTATGGACCTCCACACGGACGAATACCTTATATGCTCCACATGTTATAGCGTTCCTACGACGATGGAGGCTTCGGCTGCTCTCACAAGCGTGGATGGCGTGGCATCGCATCATCAACAGAAGAAATGAGCTCAAGAGAGGTGTCCTGCTTATCACCCTTTGCTTCTTTGCTCTGCACGCTGGAGGTCTCATAAGAGATGTCAGACAAACTGGACAAGCTCGAACAGAACTCGTCGTTCGTCGATGTCCGGCCAAGTGAGAAGGACTTCGACACTGGTCCAGCTAGCAAAGGATTTTTGGGATGGGTCAAAGGGGGCATGGCCGTTTCTCCTGAGAATTCGACTCGACGAGCAATGGAGAGTCGGCACCTTATGATGATTGGTATGGGATTCTAAACTCTACTGGCCTTTTTAACCAGAAAATTTAGCAATCGGAGGAACGATTGGGACTGGAATATTTCTGAGTGCGGGTTCCGTACGTCCCCCACACACCGAAGCCTAACTTCATGTCCTCAGTTAAAAATTCCTAGGCAATCGCATTGGCTGGGCCGGGAAGTGCTCTCCTATCGTACATTGTGGTCGGGATATTTGTTTACAGTGTCGTCATCAGTCTGTGAGTAGCCTTTCCCGAGATTAACAACCCAACTGATTATATTCAGGGGAGAAATGGCCTCGGCCTTTCCTGTGACTGGCGCATTCTCAACCTTTGGTTCAAGGTTTGTATCGCCTGCACTCGGGTTTACCCTTGGTATGTTCAGAGTCCTGTAGAGTTCGCTTTTGTCTTACGGATTGATTAGGTTGGAATTACTGGCTTCAATGGTGAGGTGTATGCGCTTTAGTACACTCGTGGCACTCATGAACGTTCAGGAGTCTCTCCATACGTTTGTTAATCCCGTTCATATGGGAAACCTGGCCTGACCTGAGCCTATAGCCAGCGAATTGACTGCTGCTGCGGTCATTCTTCAGGTATGTGTTCACAATTTCACCTCCTTTAAATTTCTGTCAGAGTAACTGCGAGTGCAGTTTTGGACATCGGCACTACAGACATGGCACTGGGCTATCATCATTGTCGTTCCTATCTTCATCCTTCAGCTAATTCACGTTCGCGTGTATGGTATGTTGCAACTTGAAGACTGCTCCTGAAACTCTTTCTAACCAGGACTAGGCGAAATGGAATACTGGTTTTCGTTGATCAAAGTCCTCATGATCATTCTCTTCATCATCGTGGGACTCATCTACGATTGGGGTGGCATAAAGAACCACCCTGGGCCGGTGAGGGCGAATGGCTGAACCTTTTTTTGTATGCTTGTTGTGCTCAACATCAGAGTAGGGTCTTTCCAATTTCCATGACGGCCAAGCTTTTGTTGGGGGATTTCCTGCATTTGCACAAACCTTTGTCTTTGCCTTTTTCTCGTTTGGAGGCATCGAGCTGGTGGCTGTGGCGGCGGGTGAATCTGCTACCCCACAGAAGTCGGTTCCTCGTGCCATCAAAGCAACATTCTTCCGGATTGTCCTATTTTATATCTTGGCAATCTTGACGATGGGTTTGTGTATCAACTATCTAGACCCAACCCTGCTAAGTGCAGCATCCGGTATCGTGCTCTTGTTTCCATCATTGACCTAGGAATCTGACGAGAACAATCATAACAGATAGCAACGTTGCTGCGTCCCCATTGACCGTTGTCTTTATACGCGCCGGGTTCGGTCCTGCGGTCCACCTTGTGAACGCTGTTCTCTTGACGGCAGTGTTATCGGCCACAAACTCCTGTTTTTATGCCAGTTCGAGAATGTTGATGTCACTTGCGCGTTCTGGTCAAGCACCACGCATCTTCGGTTGGGTCAATAGTCGCGGCGTCCCCGTCCCCGCTCTTATGTGAGTAATAGTTTTAACTCATGTACTTTCCGCTGATGATACAACAATGTAGATCGGCACTTGGCTTCGGGTTCCTCACATTTTTGACAACCATCTGGGGCGAAGGCATTGTCTTCACCTGGCTACTCAATATCACGGGAATCTCTGCGCTCCTCGTATGGATGAGCATCGGGGCTATATCTCTACGGTTCCGACAAGCATTCCTTGCTCAAGGACGTGACCTGGCGGATCTACCCTACCGCCAGCCCTTATTTCCTTTGCTCCCCATTGGTGTGCTCACACTGGGTACCTTGATGTTTATCGGTCAAGGGTATGCCGCAGTTCGCCAACAACCATTCGAGGCACGAGTGAGTCGCAGTTTGCAATCCGATAATACGGATTCTCATTCCATCCCTCGTGACATTTTAGAACGTCGTTGCCACGTATATCGGTGTCGCGTTGTATGTAATCCTCTACACCGGTTATTCCATCTATGAGCGGTTCTTCTTGGGGAATCGACGTCATCTCGTGCCGCTTTCCGAAGCTGACTTTGTGAGCGATGCTGTATGGCTACCAGGAGAAGGCGCTTTGGCTCGTGAACAAGAAAAGCAAAATCTAGCCGATCGCAAAAATGGTGCAGTTAGTTCTGCTGACAAAATCCGCCTATTGGTCAAGGAATACCTGTGGTGATGCTTATGAAGTCGATACCCCGCCCTTTTTCGAGGTATGTGGTGATTATGATCGAGTTTTCGACTTCGAGCTCATTTACACTCTAGCAGCGTTCCCTGTATTTTTGTCATAATTTCTGTTAATTTGATCAATACTACGATGCGCGGCTTCCTTATTGTGATCGGTGGGTATCTGACCAAAGCTACACTTATCCTCTTCTTTGAGACCGCTGCAGCCTGGTGGCCACGGCCTCGGGGGATGATGTCCAAGTGAAGGGTGACTAGTTGACTACTCTCACTCAGGGATCTTGGCAGAGGGCCTGAAACTGAAATCATCGAGCTACCTAACTCCGGCAAGAAAGCTTGATCATCCGATTCATAGTAGCCCAAAGATCTCTAGCATGCTCGTTCATTGCTCTTCCGTCGATAATTACGCCTATAACCTAAAATCTGATCGAGAAGTAGCTACGTAACCTCATAATGTGCATGCAAGTCCGCGAGTAGTAAGTCCCATTAAATACGCAAGTAGACGTAGAATCACCAAGGCTGCCATTATATACCTTTACCCAGATGCAATGCAAGTGTAGTTACGAAAGCGATAATGGAGTATTCAAGGAACACAAGTGGAAGTGAAAAGATAATGCTGTGTTTCTGAGAAACCGTTAGGTGGACCCTCCAAGGAAGTAATACGGACATACCATCCGCAACTCGAAGCCAACGTGTAAATTCCTGGTTCTCCTCTTGACCTCGGCCTGGTATTCCAACAATGCAAATATTGTTGACGACATCGAAAGGGCCGACGACACCATTGTCACAATGTTGGCGATTTGCGCTGCGCGGCCCAATTCAGGAAGATACAGGCACATGAATGACGCCCCCAACATCACAGCGGACTAAACGCGTGTAAAATCGTCAAAAGGATCCTCCAGGGTATTGACGGGACCAACATACCATGACGTTCGTACCAGCTGCCAACAGGAACAACGGGGCTACATATCGAGATCGGCCCTCACTACCGAATTGGTACTGGCTGCTCTTGAGGAAGAAATACGGGACTCCGAGGCAAAAGATGGTCACAATGACGTTGAAGATGATGCTCTTAAACGTTTGTGAGCCTTCTTCTTGACTCGAGCTCGAGCCAGTGCCATCTGAGCTAGAAGCAGAAGTGGAGCGTGAACTCGAGGGGACGTGGCTTGACCCCGTCGAAGGGGGTGATCCGAATCGTGGTTGTGGTCGCAGTGGTCGTGGCGGACTCGGACTTTGCAGAGTCGGAATCGAGCCTACGGATTCCACGTCATATCCTGTGAGTTCCGAGTGGTTACTGTACGGCCGTTGTGGCGAAAGGCCGCGACTTTTTGCTGGGGGTAGGTACTCCATGGTGTTCTAACAGGCTGGGGGGGCGACGGTAGCAAAAAGGACCCTTCAAAGGCAGATCATTTCACCACCGGGGAACGTGGTGTATGCATTCTGTCATTGCCGTACCCATTGGTATGTGTGCCCAGCCAGGAGGTTGCATTGAGGCAGAAAACGCGAGGCAGTTGTGCATAATGCCATCAAGAGAGGAGCTTACATAATTTGGCAATGGTCGACATCAGCTTGTCGCTGTTTCGTCGCTTCAGACCCCAAAGTCCAGGATAAATGAACAATTGATACATGTACGGTGTTATATTCAAATGGTCGTTGCAGAGAGTATCCGTTACAGGACGTGAGGCATAATCTACACATAGGTACAGCGTGCAAGAAAAGACAGACATAAGGCTCGTGAGATCTGTGAGAATGCGAAGGAGGTCATATAAAAAGAATGAGTATCATGTCACATAAATAATTGTCAAAAATGCAATGTCCAATGCAAGAAGTGTGATCCCCGATCTTCATGTTCATCGCCTCAGAAGCAAAACTGAAGACGTGATGATCCCAGCCAGGCCACCGATTAACCCCATGATCGTCCATCTGGACAGGTCATCGAATTGGTAGTCCCCGTGGATAGGGTCTTTTATGGTCGCACCCTGCATGGAGTAAAGCACGATAGCGGAAATGAAAGCAATGATAGAATATGCAAGGAAAACCAGAGGAAGGGAAAAGACAACACTGCGACTCTATGAAGCAAATAACCTATATGAGCCAATCGCAAGGTAAAATTATCAAGTCAGACGCACCGAGAGAGCGAGGAAGCCTTCGTTCATATGAGATGTTGTCCGCTCCATGTTCGCTTTAAATTTGAAGACGGCAAGGACTGTGGTGGCCATAGAAAACGATGCACACAATATCGCCACAACGCCGGCAATCTTCGCGATACCGTCCAGGCCTGGCAAAGAAAGGAACGTTACAGATGCACTCAACACAATCGCAGCCTTGATGTGACAAGGAATGTGGGGAAAAAAGAACGTAATGCTGAGGAACAGCACATAGAAGAAGAGAGCGGACTTACCACTAAACAAGTGCAAGCCCCGATAACAAACAACGGAGCACCTTGACGGAAACCGCTTTCTTCATCAAGGCGGTGATAGTTATTCCTCTGGAAGAATATATACGGGATGCCTAAGCAGACACACGAAACAATGAAGTCGATGAAGACACGTCCGATTGACCTCGCCCGTTTCGGTGGTTGGATAGGTCCTGAACCAACGTCATCCGGCAAAGGCTTGGTCGAACGGAAGTGAACTTGGCGCCAATGAGCTAGAAAAATATCGTATGAGCGCGGTTTAATGATAACGAAACAGATGAAACACACCAACTCGCAAAAGGACGCGTGCAATGACCCGATTCTGCACGACGGCTTGGATAGCCTCTCCTTGATCTGGGAAGGATCGAAGGAGAGAGAGGAGCTCTTGACATTCTTCTTGGCTGAATGGCGCGGGTAGGGAACGATGGTTTGGTAGGAGACGATCTACGACTTGATGAGCAATGTTACACAGATAGAAGAGGACATATCGACATACCAGACCACGCCCACGACAAAACATCCATCGCGTCGGTCCTAGCGCCATGTGGTAGCGAACAATGCGCCGGATGCGACTCCATGAACAACCAATAGCGATATTCCATGTCAACCTCTAGAGGGAATCTTAAGAACAAATACAACACAAGAACGATAACCAAACTTACGGTCCTCTGGAGGTGGTGAAGGTCGAATATGGCAGTTCATAGGCACTTCGAACGGGGGAGTAAAGGTGATATTCTTCTTTGTATGGTTAACCCATAACGACGCCAATCCACTACCCTTCTTCGGCGGTGGCAAACCCGGGCTCGGTGCAATCTCTCTTAACCACAACTCCATGCCTTGGGGCACTGGATTGATTAAATATCGATCGATGTAACTGTGGACCACATCAAGACGCTTGGTGCTGTACAGATCGATTTCCGTGATGACGCGGTGTGTCGGGTGGACGAAATACACGGTGCTGTCTGGAAGGAAGTATTCGAGCCAACCCTGTTCGCGAAGGCGGTGATGAACTGGCACTTGTGAAGGCCAGACTTGAGGTGATACAGCGATTTGATTTGATCGAGTTCCAGGAGTACCGTTGAGATAACTCGGCTGCTTGAAGGACGTTGATCCTTGACGAGAAAGTAACGGCCGCGTTTCACTGAAAATGAAGAATGGTTAAAGAACGAACGATTAGCATATATGAAAAGACGGACTCAATCTCGCGGTTGGTTCGACTAGATCCAAGACTCCCCAAAGATTGAGAACGACGAGTAGCACTGTGGGACACATTAGGACGGAAATGAGTCAACCTTGAAGCAACTCACCGACTGGGGATGACTTCGTCCATAGGTGGCAGAGGTACCACGACGTGCTTCTGCGAACCAGGTTGCTTTGGTAGTACAACCGGAGGAGGTTCGTTGTCTTCG
>ML208703.1:0-24607 GCA_004369065.1 Pluteus cervinus
GATAGCCGGTGGATAGGGATACAATCCTGCTCGATTCCAGTATCCGATCCGTCCACGTGCTTAACCGCAGCGACACCACCACCACGGTCACCACACCTGATCGACCCATCAAGGTAGGCCTGTTAGTCTTGTACAGGCCTGGGTTCCTGGCTTTTTTCTGATCAACGAATAATTCATGGCTAATAATTACATTAATTCGCCGTAGCGTTGTTAATAGCTGCTGCCGGCGCTCTCAAGGGCCTTTCCCCTTCCAGCACTGCCGGGGATCCCCGTCCTGCCTCCCCGTTCCCGTCCCTCCCGTCCCATCTGAAACAAATGTGCGAAATGAGCAAAGGCTCACCGAGGGATTATGCACCCAGTGAAAAATCCCGCGGTAAACGACGGATTGGTTTCAGTCACTTTCCGTTGTGTTCTGTCACGTTCCGTCGCATCACGCGGTGGTTCGCTTTTTCTTGCATTTTCTGTCACCCTCCAGCCACATTGACTTGCTTCTATTATGCACCCCATGTATCTAACGACAAAATAAACTTATTTTTCCCTTTTCTCGGTCTTCCGCGATGTCTTCCCTTGAGAACCACTAAAACGACGATAATCTCAACTGTACGCGCACCAAGTATTGTAGGGGAGGGACATGGGCAACCTTCTACCAGCCACAACGGCTCCTTTTGACAAGGAATATGGGAAGCCATCGGACTCGACAACGGCAGAGATACGAAGATGAGAAGGGGAAAAATAGGTGCGCATCGAAACAGACAATGTGAATGGTTTTGAGCTTTTCTCGCATTGCTGGCTCACCGTTTTTCGAACAGGAACTACTCTCCAACCCAATTGTGGGTCTGTCTCCAGTCAGTCAACCTAATGGCCACAATTCGGACTCTGGTGCTGGCCTCGACGACGATGAGGACGCCCTGGATATAGACGCTTGGGCCCCTCGGACCATCTGGGCATACAGAACTTGAACAAGGTTCTTCGTGATGCGACAGCGAACTTGGCTGGCAATACACACTCTAGCAGCGACACAAGCTCTGGTATTAATACGAACCCTCTCCTTTTGTCGATGGGGACAACTGCCGAATGGTGAGGTTATTGGGTCTGCGTGGAGCGAGCAAGAACGTCGAAACCAATTGCAAGATGGACGGTCATTATAATTACAGAATGTACGAGTGAGTCGGTTACTCTCGATGGTGTTGAG
This sequence comes from Pluteus cervinus, assembly GCA_004369065.1. NCBI lineage: Eukaryota > Fungi > Basidiomycota > Agaricomycetes > Agaricales > Pluteaceae > Pluteus > Pluteus cervinus. Next base: position 1,193 of record ML208703.1, read on the forward strand.
ATACTAACAAGGCCGTCGATGGCTTTCCCCTTTGTGAATGGCATTCCGATATACGCCGAGGTCCTATATCTCTTTATTGCGAGAGATTGGTGACCTCCCCGTTCAAGCACTTGCTCTCGTTAAGCTCTATTCCCAATTATAAGAAGATTTACTCGAGGGCTCCTCTGGTAGATTGTCTGTTTGCAGATCCTTAGGTTAAGAACATGGTCTTGTGGTCGTCGCAGTTAGTTAGATTACTGGTGTTGTGGCCATGATTCCATTTCCGTTGACGCCAGCCGAGATGGAAAGTGCGGAAAAAGGGAACAAAGTTTTCATGTGGGCAAAAGGCTAACACATGAAGTTTACCATGCAGAGGACTTTGAGGATGAGGATGACGGTGTTTAAATACAATGCATGTCGTTCACCTATCTCCAATTTTATCATTGTTTTTTACGAGGACCTGGGGACGCGGTCTCGTGATCTTATCGATTTGCGCGTCTGCGCCAAACATGCATCAAATTTTCCTCCTCCTCCTCCTCCTTCTCGTACCTTTTTGCCTCGACCGAACGAGCTACATGACGGCAATCTCTCCTTTCAAATATTACCCCCAAACATCTCCAGGTCTTCTTGATCTTGCTAGGAATCCCGATGGATGAGGAAACCGGTGCATGTATGCAGCTTCTCGGCCAGATGAAAACACTTGTAGCGGAGAAAGAGGTTGAGAAAGCGGGGACAGGAGCGCGAGTATGTCACATCATCTCCATTAGGCTTCTTCACTCACAGTTATTGTCACCGCCAGGGCTTTGTCCACCGAGCGCATGTGCGATGAATGGAACTGCGTCGAATTTGCCTCCTCCTCCTTTACCTTCTCGTACAGAGCCGTATGATGGTAACTTCTTCCTTCCAAATCTTGGCGCTGAACAATTACAGGCCATTCTTAATCTCACTCGGAATCCCAACGGACGAGCCGGTACAGCACAAAATATATCTCAATTTGATTTATTGCTTACAAGTTGCACGAAGTCAAGTGCTAACCTTCGTCTCATCCAAACACGGCTCCAAAACCCACATATTGTTTATTACGAAGCTACCCCTCCCAACTACAACTAAACACTGCCTATATGCAACGTCTCAGCCAGACGAAACGCTTCCAGCCGAAAACGAGAGACGGTATCAGGAACTTGAGTATGTCACGTCATTCTTAATCGAAGTTCTTCACTCACGATCGTCGTCAGAGTCAGGGCTTTGTCTGCTGAGCGCATGTGCGAAGAATGGAAGCCTGTCAAATTCTGTTCTAGCATATTGGGAGAGGAGTCAATGCCACAAGCAGACCAAGGTTGGACGTTCTTGAAACGACGGAAAATCACGGTACGTATCGTGAACCGATCGCTAACAAATCTACTGATAGCACCGAGGGCACACCAAGTAGTTCAACCTCAACCGCTCCAGCCTCAAAGTCAAGCACGCATCAAAACCCACCTTTTCCGGCTGCTATTCGCACTCCGAGTCCAGCGCTGAGTTATCTTGATCCACGGGTCCCAAGTCCAGGTCCGAGTCGACATCAAGAACCAGAAGATGAAGGCGTTGCAAACAGAAGGATGACGATATAGAGGGAAGGCCAAATCTCGCGACGCTGAGAACGCACCAAAAGGTGCTGTTAACCATGACGTTATCCGGTGAGTTTTTCTTTGTTATCTCCGACAACGCGCTCATCATGTTTCTATTGCTGGCCCCAGCATGGCACTTGCACCCGTTCGAGGATGCAACCCAACCATAGGACGATGTAGCGGTCCCACAGCCCAAAATTCCATCGAAAACGGCAGCTGAAGCATCATAAATGTCGACAAATCCTGCCCCGTCGCGATGAACAAGTCATGTGGTGGGATGTACTGTGGGTGTCCTCCCATTAACTCGCGTTAACAGGAAGAAGGACGGCTCGAGGAGACACCAACTGCCAGCGTTTTTGACGCCCACTGGAAGAACCTAAACCCGACAGACCAGAAGGTACTGTCCCCTTCCTCTCTTTCTTCTCAAACTCGAAGTATTGATGGCGTTCCTCCCTAGTCCTGGCATCAAAAAGGGAAGGAGGTGCGTACGACGGTAAGTTCTAGTTTTCGTCAAGCTCTGCAAGTCTCGCTGACGACTACCTTAGGCAAAAAAAAGCCCCAACAGCATAGGTACGAGGTCACAGTTCCCGTTTTCATGATCCTGATGGGACTTGTTCAGTTCGAATTCGATTTTGTGCACGAAATCTCTCGGGGTGTAGATAGGAAGCAGGAGTGGGCAGCATCGGGTGGATTGCAACGGAAGGAAGCTGGGATAGCAGGACCGCAGCGGAGTGGCAGGAAAATCATGGAATCGAGCGGAATGTGGTGAAAATTCTCGTTTAGCACAGGTTGGGAGCAGAGGGCGACAGAATGGCCAGGATTTTTGTATTGTAGGAGCACAAAAATTCAACCGCATTTATTGAACGTACGGAATGACAAAACGAACGGTAAAGAACGTATCTGCACGTGTCTCGACGGTTCAATCCGCCACAATCCGGTAGGCTGTAGGCCTCATTTGGACACCAGGATTGGTGATTTTCCGTTTTTTTCTATGCTTGACGGATTTGGTCGGATCCATCCGCGGGATTTTTCACTGGGGATTATGATTAGCAGTGACTTTGAAGCCATTTCCTCACCAAACCCAGGAGGGTTACTCGCTCTTCGATGGCGCCCTTCTTGAATCAGGACTTGACCGAGGGCTTCCGTGAGCTTCCAGAGAAATTGCGAATGCGTGGGCCGGATGACTGGACAGCCTTCACTGTGACAACACGAATATGGTAATATGTTCAGTCACGGACAATTTGAACCATTTTTGCTCTCCTTCTCTCTGACCTGCGTCCAACGCTTGAGCACGCCGCTGCGTTCTCCCTCTGAACTCGAACCCGGGATTATGGAGAATTACACGAGCAGCGGACAATGGCCCCCGTCTACCACACCCCGCCCTCCAGCAACACCAATTGCCCAGGCACGTCACGACGCGTCGCTGCTTACCTCTGCCCGCTGATTTTTTCTTAGGCCGAGCCCGTCCTTTGCCACGCGAGTTTCCAGCTCGGGCCACTCCTCCGGCAAGCCTTTGAGGAGGAGGAGGCAGGAGGCTCAGATGATGAGCTTTTCGCCGACGACAACGCCTCCTTGGGGGTCTCCGCAGCCTCCCAGCACAACCCTGCAAGTCCCAAGAAAGCTAAGTCCCGGTCCCACCGCCAAAGGGCTCTGCGACGCGCAAAATCGGTGGAAGCACAGGGCCACCAAGTACGGGCATCGGTTCAAGCAAAATATGTTCAAGATTCCGTGCCGATATTAACGAGTCTGAAAACAGCAGGCCTTCCTGCGGCTTGGGGTGGCTATACTGCAAAGATCGACGCCCCTCCCCACGCAAAGAAGCCTTGGACGGCAGACGAGTTGGTTGAGAGAGGATTCACGCTGGTTCAGTGGGATGGAAGGTACGTCTTTGTGGCTTGCTTATTCTGATTAACTTTTCATGGCGTTTTCAGCCAACCCCGTCCCATTTCCGATGCGGATGGTCGAATCTTTGCCGTGCTGGCAGGTCAGCCCAACGACGCCAGCTACAAAAACGCGAGTCACAAAGCCTTCACCAGTCTTTCGGAAGCGGGAGACGCGACGCACTTCCGCCCCAAGGACAAAAAACATCGCCGGGGCCACTTCCCCGCCCTCAACGTAGGCGTAACACATGGGAAGGGCACGGCCCATCCAATTAACCTCAACACCAAGCCATACGACGCAACCGTTAAACGTGTTTTACAAGACCCCAATATCCAGCGCCTTGCATCATTTGCTGACGGTGAGCACGCTTTCTCTTTTTGTTTATGCGTGACTCATTGGCGGCATAGCTTCCTTCGCTCTTTGGGCACCCAACATCTACCACTATTATCAGAGTCGGCTCAACTCCCTGTGGATTAAGATGCCGGAGTTGAGGAAGAATTTTCATCGAAGTATCTTCACATCTGCTGCGTTCAATTTCGGACCGCAGGTACGAACCTTTAAACACCGAGACTATCTCAATTGCCCGTTTGGGTGGTGCTCCGTACAAGCCCTTGGTACCTTCGACGCCACGAAGGGAAGCCACCTCATTCTGTGGGAGGCGAGACTTGTAATTGAATTCCCTGCCGGTTCTCTCGTTTTAATACCATCGGCTACCATTACCCACTCCAATACCCCCTCCCTTCCTCATGAAAACCGAGTTTCGTTTACACAATACTGTGCAGGGGGTCTTTTCCGTTATGTTGACAACGGCTTTCGTACAGATCACGAACTAGAAATTGAGGATCCCACACTTTTCAATGAACTCCTGAAATTGAAGAATTCACGATGGGAGTCCGGTCTTAAACTATACAGCACACTTTCTGAGATACGCCATTCGTAGAATAATACTCCATGTACATCTGAAATTGAATAGTAAACGAAACCACACCAACAGAGTAAAAGTTCATTTTGATTTGATGCACGACGACGCTGTGTCGATGCCACATTTTACTGAGTTCTGCATGAAAGTCGATGGGGTTCTTGGGCATTCACAAAGCCTTTACACTAAACTACACAAGGATACGGCACAGACGACGCACGCGGAGAATCCGAAGCACAACCCCTTGAGCTGTGGACGCGAGTCGTGAACTTTGTTAACACGCACCAGTGCATCCCATTTAGTTCTCTGACAGCGTAACTCCATGAGACGGCGTCTCTCAAGTCATGCGCCCTGCGATGCGTAGTAGTCGACAAGCCTTCAGTAGCTCGAGTCCCCACACACCAACGTTCTCGAACGATCTACTTCCATCACGAACGACTCCTTCAACACAGAAAACGGCACACGTTACTGCAAACATCGATTCGACTCATTCGCATCTCAGATCTCAGACACCAGCGCCGTTCTATTGACTGCCGCGTTCAAACATTCAGACTCATCTCACGTCACCAAGACGCCTTTTGAACCATGCCAACAAATTCGACCGAAACGCGACTTGAATAAATTCTTCTCCCGTCCGTCCTGGTCAACCTGACCCAATTCCACAACAGGAGTCGCAGCAGCAGCGGCTTCGAAAGCCTACCCTCCACTGGTGCCACCACCCTCGACAATACGCCTCTCCAACTTCTCCCCACTTGACGACGTTGCGCAGTTCTGGTTTTATACCCCGACAGTCATCTCCGTGCATGTTTGCGCATACGACGGCAGTCTCCTCACTCTGTATACGTCCCTCAGCCTCCTTGTATGCGTACCCCTCATGCCGACGCATGCATACTACTCCCTCACACTCAAGTGCTCACTGGTACTCACTCATTGTATGCATGCTCCTTCAGGCCATCATTCGTATGCATGTTTTATAACCTACATTCATCGCGGCATCAGCCGCTGTATGCAAACTCCACCACGCTTATCTGCCTATCCTGTGCATGCCGTCATCCTACCCATTGCATGCATGCCCCGTTTATACTTATGTTCGATAGCCCTGGTTAATAACGATTCCGCAGTTCAACACAAAACACGCGACCGCGCATGGCCATGAAAAAAGGAAAAGACGTCTATACTGATACTGTATGAATATGAATAAACGGCGTCTTGGAATTGAGGTATCGGGGCGCTTACCCTGCCTCGAAAACTAAAGATTCGATGACTCACTCGACATCATCCCCGAGATTGCCTAAAGATCAGGGATACTTGAAGAAAAATCAGAGATTGCCCCGGAGAGGTGCTTGCTTGTGGGCGTACGCAATTCGTCCTTCAGCAACTTCAGGCGTAGCCAGACTTGCACCGTTACGTATGCATACCCAACCCTCAAGTATAGATATCCGTATGCATCGTCACATGCTAGTTCGCTGGCCATACATGCCTGTCTGCATACTTGCTTGCATACTTTGCGTTCCACTTATAATGCTGCTTTGGAATTTCAACCACAACACGTGACGTACGCATGTTCGAGGAAAATATCCTCGACACAAGAGAAGTATGAATGCCCCTGTTTGAATCGCATTAGTCTTCGTCCCAAATGCAAAGGAAAAGGTCAAATATACCCATAACACCTGAGGCTTCAGAATCCCATCAATACCCCATCAATTCTCCACCCATTTGTCCATCTTGATCAGCTTCGTCAACTTGCATCTGAGGAATCGCATCCAAAGACCAAAGGTGCTTGAAGAATGCGCCGAGATCTTTCGGGAGCTGAGTTTTCTTCTGTGCATATGCAAGGCGCCTTCGATAACTTCGCGTATGCCCTGGTTGGGTTCAGAGTAGGCTTGAGGGACTGAGAGTCGAGGAAGAATGCAACTTTTCTGCCTAGCGCATTGCCCGTGCGCGAGACTTACAGCATTCCGCTCGGACGCCTAGAACGATAAGTGAGGTATGTATGTTGAAGTGAGCGAACTACTTACAATCGCGTAGGTTCTCGAAGCTCCTCGCCTGAGTTAAAAACGCCCCAAATCCATGATGATGCTTTGTACCCTTCACCAACTTTGAGCTATCTTGAATTTGTATAGGTGCGAACGCAAGCGGAGGTAGTTTCGAATTTCATTTACCGCGTCTCCGGCTTGTGCGAACCGTAGCTGCAATTTTATTTCTCGTAGGCGTTGGTCGCATGCGTTCCTGTTGATATTAGTGGAAGGCAAGTAAAGAGAAAGATCTTGATCTGCGATTTCGTTTGGTAATGCACGGCGAAGAGGTCGGGGGTTGGCATATGGTCCTCTTGAGGTTGAGTCCACCCGTCGACCTTGAGTTGGAAGCTATTGACGTGGCCCTAGAACCGCGCCTCTTGCTCAGCTGTTGGGTTAGATCCAAGGTCGGATTTCCCTTGCAAAGTTTCCGTCTGAAATCGTCAGCTATGTGTTGTAGACAAAGAGAATATGGAATTTACTGTCGATGTCGATGTCCTAACTCTGGCCCAACGGTTGTTAGCCTCCTCGCTGTATAGTCTTGGTGGAGGATAAACACAGCGCCACTGGCGATGTGCTCCACATCTTCGTAGTCCCTCTTTGACTCCGCTGCGTCATGACAACCGAAATCGACTTCGCTTTAAGAATAGCGCCTTTAATGCAGTGGATATAAGGCTTTGTGCATCAGGTTTATCAAAAACGTACCCATCATCTTCGTTTTCCTCCAGTTCCAGTCTCCGAAACGGTCGTCCAGCGTATCGCGCCAAGAACCAGGGCGTATCTCCACGGTATTTGTGGCAAGCCAATTAACATGGGATCCCCATCGATACGACCCGCATTTTGATCGAGGTTGAACGAAAATATTGTTTGGCAAGAGCCAACGTGAGCCGGGAGGTGGAACTTGGGAACAAAGAAGTGGACTTATCGTTTTTGACTTTCCGAGATTCGTAGCTCCTCGGGATAATTATTCATTCTGGTCTAGATATGCTTTTACCGTCGACAGGCCGTGTCATAGGAGACGACCAGCGTCCTGAAGAATGTGGCTGCTGAAAAAAAGAAAGCCCGTGTCGACATAACTAGTTATAAGTTGAACGTTGTGTGGGGACGTACCGCTCTCCATTTCGAAGATCTCCGATTGCATTTGGCCGAAAAAGTTATGCCTCACACATAGAGAAAGTCCTCGTGTTGATCTTTCTGAACTGACAGCGGAGCGGTTCGAACAAGTTCTTTTCTATAGCGACAAGTGAGTGGCGGATTGGCATTGTAAGGAGCGGAAAGACTCACCGATCCTGGAATGAAGGACGGGTCCTGAGCGTCGGATGTTCGTTTAAGTTGTCGACAGAGGCGGAAGTTTGCGTCCATAGACAAAAAAAACATATAGCCCTATATCATAGCGTAAGCACTGTTTAGATAATGGAAATCGTACCATTTCCCCGCAGGAGCATGCATCCAATCTTTTGCGGGGTTTGTTCCAGCGTGAGGGCAAGCTGGACAAAGAGCGGCACGCCGTCTAGCTCCCGTAGCCTTGACACCGCCACCATCTTGAATCGTGGGCGCGGGCTGCGCGCTTGAGCATCTTGAGGTTTCGATGCTGTCGCAACATGTTGAGAAGAGACCGAAACCGATCCTAGAAACGAATAAGTTTGATTGTGCAGAGACTGGTGATGTTTCTTGCTCGTTGAGGGATAACGCTCGAGTTGTCGCTCAACCCTGATATCGTATGGTAAAGCTTGTATACTGAGCATTAGGACTCAAAGGAGAGGACATGACCAGGCTTGAGCAGCGTCAACGCTGCAGCGATTTGAGGTTTTGAAAGAGTTGAGGGGTAGAGGCGAGAAGCTGGATTGGGTACGGGTGTGAAAAGGTGCACTCACAGAAGTCTGGCCCAACTTCGTACCGGCCATTTGTATGGAGGATAACGAACTTGTCATTGAAGGCCGCCTTACAGACAGTTGAAGCATGGGGTGGGTTATACGCGGCCTACTTGTATTCGAAGACCGACCGCCGTGCATGACGTTCTCCTGAGTTGACGTCCGCTCCTTCTCCAATTAAAACCCGATGAAAACAAAGAAGGGAGAAACACACCTCGATCCAATGTAGTGGGCTTTCTGCATGACGGGAGAATGCGCAAGCCGAGTTGAAACAGTCTTGACATCGATTCACCCCTTGGACCGAACCGCAGCCTGGGCAAAGCTTCTCTTTTGAACCACCAGGTCCTCACGAACTCCTCAAGAAACACACTAAGCGATTAGGTCAATCTGAGAACATTGTTAGAACCGCATAGTGGTAGGATAATAACGGACAGCAAGCGTTCGTGGCCGTGGTGTTGGTATAGAATCATCTCCAACAGGTTCTGGAAAGTCGTCGTCGTCCATTATAATCCGCTCGCCAGCGCCGGGTATTGGAATATTGGTTTGGATGTCTTCGTCACCTTCAATTTGTGGTTCATCAGGCCGCCGGGCAATATGCCTTGTTGTTGACCGGATGCGCTGGGAACCTAGAGAGAACGATGTTGCTGGAAGTTTGATGGCCTGGGGTGAATGCTGAAGTCGTTCAGGTTGAGAGATTCTTTTTTTTCCTTTTCGGACGCCTTTGACACGGTGGCAGTTCTGAGATACGCGGCGAACACAAGGTTTGGGTTGAAAAGATTAGATATATTTGGGATCTATATACGGTGAACAATATAACTAGGCCCGATTTCCTTGTTAGGTGTAAGGAGGAATGAATGACAAGGTGAACGTACGGCTTAAGCACGAAAGCGACGGCGACGATCCTCCTCCAATTCCGAAATGTTAGAAAATAGCGAGAACCCAAACGCCACGTTGCCACGGTGTGGGTAATACTACACTTTGGGCCGAGATTAAGTCGTGGCAGGAAAAACGTTGTTAGACATTCGACGAAAGGTGTCGGAAATCTGGTGTTTGAAAAGGGACTTGAGGGTTTCGTTATAATGCGTAGATATACGGAGTGAACCTAAGAATTTGTCAGCTGGAGCTCCAAAAATCATAGGATTGACACAGTGCTTCGGAAACCAGCAATTCGTTGAATACATTCTTTCGAGCAAAATCTTGAGGAGCTCCGTGCGCTTGTCGGGCTGGAAGAGGTAACCCGGGCACTAGGGGCCTATAAGTTGTCGAGTATAAAAGAAAAAACAAACACATACCGTTTGACCACCACCAAACAAAATACCAACAGCAACAGCAGTGAAATCACCTCGGGGGTGTGAGGTGTGCTTATCTTTGAAAAGCCCCTTCTGCTCTCCTTTCTCCCGAAGTGCGTACAGACGATCGCAGCACCGCCCACGACCTCACGCCATGCTGGATCCCTTGGCCTTCCGGCAAGAGCAGCGACGACGCACTCTTTATCATATAGAATAACGTGAGGCGTTCTGAATCATAGAACAACATTTAGCAGAAAAAAATCGCAAAGAGCAATGAGGCTTACCCCCCATCCCATTCAACAACTTTGTATCCCTCAAAAACCCAGTTTCCCGATATTCGCCGGTGCCGCACTGAGGTCCGACAGTCGGTTTCCAACCCGCAGCTGGAAGCGTTGACGAATCCAGTTCAGTCTCGATCTTGTCAGGCTTGGGTAGACTTTGTGCCGCTTTTGAACGCATCCGATAGTCGAACTCCAGTTCCTGAGACTCTCCGTGCATTGCGCTAGCACGGCGTGAGTGGCGTGCAAGCTTCTTCGAGTTGGAGGGCTAAGGCTCTCAAACTGCTTTGACACGTATCTCCGTAGAAAGGGCTATAAAAAATGGGGAGAATGTCTTCCCCGAGCGCATCTGATCAAATAGAACCATCTGAGTGTAATATTGAGAACCACATACCGAACATGCCATTAGATGGTAAGCATTCTAGGGAAAGAGCAAGAGAATAGGTTAGACATTTGAATCAAAGGAAGGACCACGAAAAGAAAAGGAATTTAAGTTGCTTAGGCGGGGTAAACATGATTCGGACAAGAGGCGTGCCTATATTGCCTTATCATGCTCGGTGGTTTTGGTAGAGAAGGAAAGATGTCGAAGGCTTTGGACACAGAGAAGAGGACGGTGGTGGTAATCGAGATATAAGAGCATTATGGTCGAAGCGAAGATAGAATTGGCAATCAACGGTCACATCACGTGACGTGATTTGTCGTGGAATCCTGAAAGGTCAGTGGCTTGGATATGAGGCCGTTTGTTCGAGCTCAAAACCATCCCTCCCTCCCACGAAGACAATGAAAGGTACATCCATGCTCTGCGAACCGGACTGAGGCTGACCCAATCTCAAAGGCAATAAAACTTAAAACCATTTGCTCGGTGAGTTTTAAATCGCGTCTCGCAAGTCTGCCCCGTCAGTGCCTTCTACCAGCTGCTCGCATGACTTTGGACGCCCAGGCGTCGCGCTTGTCCCTTCAGGAGCCTAGCTCTCAAGCACAACGCCGCATGGTTGACGTACGCATTGACCTGCCAAGAGGTCCAGCAATGGTTGAAGTGCGTGCTCGTTCTTCGTCTTATCCGATGCTCACCGATTATCAGCACAAGAAATACTATGTTATCACTGTCGGGAGACAGCCTGGTATCTTCGTAGACTGGTACTTTCATGTACCTCATCCTCGTATTGACGCTCATGACCGTCTTAGGATTGAAGTCAGCAACTCCGTCTTAGGATTCCCCGGCGCCAAATACAAGTCGTACCCGACTTTGCAAGAAGCGATTGCAGTTTGGCAAGACCATGTCGGACGCGCACCCACTGCACCGGTGCATTACTCTGAGAGCTGTCAGCGCTATTGATCACCCGTAGAACGAGGTCCAGGCCTAACTACTGTTCGTTTTCACGTGCAGATTTCGTGGGGTCATCTTCCAGTTCCGAGATATCTGAGAGGTGGATTCCTTTCTTTGTCACTCGGTGTGTTTTATGCATTCGAACATCACCGAATCGGACGCAGCCTCCGACAACAAGAGAGAGGTCTCGGACTTGGACATCTGGGTCATTCTCGAAGGCAATAGGCCGGGAGTTTATGGATCACTGTGAGTAACTTTAACGACGAATGAGTTATCACCCACGTTTCGTCGATCTAGTGCGGAAGCCTCACGAGATGGGGTGGGGCGTTCCATTCGCTGTGTGATGGAGAAGACGAATACCGAGGCTGATGGCAACGCATTCTTTGTTTCATGTCTGGGCGGGTCCCTTGTGCAGGCTGCTCAGGTTGTGCGAACTGTTTGAATAGATTGTGAATTCGCTACATATAACTGTATGCTATGACGCGCCATAAAACTGATGATTTGTGAATGAAATGTAAAATTGACAGCCGATATTTCGACATGACATGAGACCTGCAGGAACGAGACGATTTCACTCTAAGGGATGCGAATGAACAGTATGAGTCTTATCATAGGACGGTGCAAGAAGAGACATCTGAGGCAACGTCAAAGGTGAGTGAATCCTCATTCGAATGGTCAATGTTTGTGAACGGGGAAAGGATTCTGTATGGTTGGGGGTGGTCGGAAGGTTCTGATTCTGAATGCATCTGTAATTCACCAGAACAACGTGGGTTTGAGGCAGTTTTAAGTGAGGTCTTCGGTGTGAGATGAGTGGGTGAAAGGCTGGGAAAGATTGGGAACGGATCTTGAGTACTTCCCGTCGATGTGATGTAGCCGTTGTCTGTATTGACGTCTAGAGACTGTGCTCGAAATGTGGTGGCTCATAACGCAACATGGTTGAACGTCCTGGTTAGTTTGTGGAGATGCAGAGAAGTACGTGTTTGATTTCGTGGGCTTCTGCTGAGTCGAGAGGGTCGCTATTTACAGGAATTGTGAAACACATTGTCTTCCGAAGGATTTCAAGGGGGTACATACGAATACACAACGTGAAGGATATGAGACATTGTTGCATTTGCCGCCCAGGAATCGTGGGATGTCAAGTCGGGTTATCGCAACCAGTACAGTGCAGCGATAGCGCAAACTGCCGCGAGGCCCTGATTAGGATATCGATAAGGTTGACGCGTTGGCACCTCAGCCTCGATCGTCTCATCGCACAGCATCACCACCCACCATAAGGCCTTTAACCATAGATCCATGAATAGACAAATCGCCATCCAACAAATCGATGACAAGATTCGTTCGCTTACTGAGCAAATCCATCTTCTAAAATCTCAACGAAACAGCCGGTCCATCATGTCCACCCTCCCCACTGAGATCGTCACCGAAATCTTCATAACGACACAGGCTATAACCTACAATCCAAATGAACCCACGTCTACACTGAAATTGTGGCTTCCACTCACTCATGTTTCACGACACTGGAGGGCCATTGCACTAGAATGCCCGCAACTCTGGCGCACAATTTACTTGCTGCCGGAGGCTGCGGTCAAAGAATTTTTACTCCGCTCCAAAAGAGCCTCTCTTTTTGTGCAGATTTCGCACATCTCTCCAGTGGAAGATCGGCAACCTCTGCCATCCTTACATGGTCCAATTGCCCCCATCCTTACACAAGGTTCTCGGATCCAACATCTCGCATTGCATGGTCTGGATCCTTCAAGTTTCAATCAGGTGCTCCCGCATCTGCAAATCGCATCAGCCCCCCGACTCGAGACGTTGTCCATCATTTGTTGGAAGGCCACGGATCATATCAATATCCCAGACGGTCTTGACTTCTTCCGGAGTGCGACTCCAAACCTCAGAACGTTATCCCTATGCCACTGCCATCTTATCCCGCAATCTTCGCTATTCATGAATGACCTTACCACTCTGGACGTTGCATACTGCCCAATAGCATCCACCACGATCTGGCTGAACATCCTCCGCCAAATACCCCACTTATCACACCTCAGCATCCGGTCGTGCTTTACCGATACACCCGGGGATCAGTATACTCCCATTCCACCTGAGTCCGATGCCATACCCTTGATTCACCTCTCGAAGCTCGTGATAGAAGGATCCTGGCTTCAGGCAGACCTTGACTTTCTCGCTCATATCACCTATCCGTCGTGTAGTCATCTCCAATTCAGATCCGACACTGGCCTGTCCGCTTCTATGCCGCAGCACACGGTATCTCCGCTGCTTGCCTTTCTTCAGATTCAGAGTCAATCTCGCCTCAGCAAACTAGCGATGCAGAGCGCCACCATTGAATTGGCAGAATCTCATGGGTCCGGACTCGCTTTTGCAATCAATTCTCGCACCACAGTAGCACTCCGTCTCTCTGTTCGCGAGAAATCCCAAAGGTATATTAACATGGACATTGCCGGTCTCCTGTCGATGGATTACGACGATACGTTGTTCGCCGAACTCGCATCCCTACTCGCCTCGACCACCTCCATCGATTTGGTCCTTGCTTGCAACGTCAGCGCAGACACACTCAGAACAATGTCTTATTACCTTCCCCATATTCGAGAGATGTCGTGTACCGGTCTTGTACACAATGCCCTTTTCGCTGTACTCAATTCAGGTCCGCGGATTCTTGTTCCTTGCAAAAGGCTTTCGTACTGACAACACTGTTACAGTACGTAGTCGACAAGCCGACCATGACCCACCTTTCAAATTACTAGAATCCGTTCGCATGTCCGAGACCCTCCTTGGCACATATCAAACGGCCCTCGTCGATGCGTTGCGCTTTCGCCACATGATCGGATGTCCTATCAAAAAACTTTCGTTCCTCCGAGTTGGTCATATCCCGGAAGATCTTCTTCCTCGTCTACGTCCATTAGTCGACCAAGTGGAATGCGACCCGAAGTCGTATACGAACTATTTGCAAGTCGTACAGGAGAATGGTCGCCTTTGTATCCTCGACTGACACCGCTATACCCTCCCCTATGCTCCTTCTTCGGTACCATCACCTGCTATCCTTCCTCCAAATGCTATTTTCACTGTTCCTCTCCCGATCGCGATCGAAGCTTCCGCTTTACCAAAAGTCAAACCACCGTTGTACGCTGGACAGATTCAATGTCTTCATCGTACATCTCTCGACCCCATTCTTCCTAAATAGTAGCAAAGAAACCTAGAATTTTGATTTCAGTATACACGCGATGCAGGACGCGTTCTTTACGACTCTCTTGGAAGAAAGCAACGGTAAATGATCGTGAATGATCGACGTTGGATCGACTATTATCCACTTTAAAGTTCGTGCCAACGTTTCCAGCCAGCACTGTGCCTGTATAAGTACAGCGCTGTGCCTGTATAAGTACAGCACCTTGTCCGTAACGCCTGGTGCCAACACCTGATGGCTCCACGTCATTCCACATGGCGGTCTCGTTTTTTCCAACTTTTTATTGCGAGAACGTGATCGAATTAACAGCTGCGGGGTCTGAACAGAGTACCAAATAGCTCGAGACCTGATAGGACCTGATTCCCATCGTGAATTCTTCAACCCCAATACTTGGAACTTGGCTGGCTGTTGTGCTTCTAATTCGTAGTCTGTACGGAATCCTTTCAGGGCTCAATGACCGATGATTAAAACAACCTCATGCGACACCCGAAAGAAATACTCCTGATCACGTACAGGATTCGTCGGCCTACAGAGGCAATTAACATGTCGCCTGAGCACGAGAGAGTGAGTTGGGGCGGAGGTTGCTGCAAAGGTGGCGCTGTACAGGAATCTTAGCCCGGGCTAAGTAGAGATTGCGCCGACTGCAAATGAAGATACGTCGAGTGTAGATTAGTATACGTGGCGGGACCTTCGCCGCCCTGCTCTTTGATACCTGCGACGTAGAAGCAGGTCCTAGGGACCGTTAACATTGATTGGGCAGCACCCCACGTGCGCCGCCCTGCTCTTTGAGCTCAGAGGGAGAGCAGGAGGATCGATGGGGGATCTTCAATCACGTGACGGGCCGTAATGCCTTGTCCCAGATGCAGCAGAGGCACCAAAAAACGTGATGTCCCCACGCGCATTTTCCTCGGTTGCAGACGTCGGCCAGGACGACCATAAAAACTCACCTCACTCGCACATGGAATCAGCCAGCGCTGACTAAACGAAGCTGAAGTCGGCCAGGACGACCACACTACTCGCGGAAGTCTATGAGTCGCTGGTCGCTTGACCAGCAAGTCGACAAATGCGCTCATCCATTGGTATCTTAACAAGGTGCTGCTTTCTTCTTCAATCATTTCTCTATACCTCTGACCGTCTCCTCGACGACTATGACTGTGTTATGACCCCATTCTGTTAGCATCACGATCCTCGATATCCCCCGTGGCCCACCCAACGACTTCTGGACCATGACTATAGTATGAGTTTCTGCGTCTCTCAACGTTTGTACCAACGAATTGATAAAATGCTGTACATGTCGACGTGCATATAAACTGTGCCAGAGTCTCAAATACAACAACAAACCCTCCCTCCACCGACTTGTATGACATTTGAGCTGATAGCCATCCAACCATCGACTGGGCCTATCTAGTAAGTCGTCTGGTGAAAGCATTCTATCACTCGTGGAACACGAAAGCAACAAGCCAAGCGATGATCTGGCACAAGGTTCATCTATCACTATGTCGAGCTACAGGTAGGGATAGTGTAGCGAGAAAAAGGTAGGACCGGATCATGTACGTCGGTGGGGTCTTTGTGATTAAGTCCTTATCTATCTCGTGGGATCAAACTTGTGAATATCATAAGATCAGTTATCAAGAGGAAAGCTCAGAAGACATTGAGAAAAGAGTAGTTTTATAGCTCTGGACTAGGAAAGTACTATGTGCACGTACGTTGGGAAACACGTACTAGATCGATGGGATTCAAGGGAAAGAAGCTTTGGAGAGACAGCGTAGCAGGGATCGGGATGAACGCACGAGGCAAGTAGATGTCGTCAAACCTATTTGAATCTCAACTCATTCCCGAATGCGGTCCAGTCATTGAGTATCACTTGACACCCTGTATCGGTCAGCTCTTGCCAGTCGACATCGGCAATCTCCCACATCTCTCCTGTGAAGGAAACCTCCTGGAGCTCCATCTCTATCAAGGACTCCTGGACCACGTCCCAATCTACTTCAAATTCGACAATGTCATGCTCATACCCGATTTCGACATTGAATTGCAACCATCGGAGGGCCGGAAATTGGACGGAGAGCAAAGGCAAACTTTGGATGAAATCCAGGGCTGCTGCGTTCCCCAACTCCAAGGTTCGGAGTTTTGGAAGGTCGCCCAGAGTATATATCCACTCTGTATCGATGTCGTCCGTGACGAACGCAAAGGCAAAATGGTGGAGATTCTGGAGAGAAAAGATGTTCAAGGAGTGCAATATTAGGCCTGCCCTTGCGCCATGGTCGATTAATACCGTCACCATCCTCCGAGGTCTTCGCGTAGCCACTGCGAGACAAGACCGGCCAGAAGTCCGGAGGTAAGGGAGATGGACCCTGAGAGAATAAGGCGCCACTCCGCCGAGACAGTGGGAGAGTGAGCGAACCAAGAGATCCGCATTATGAAGGTTATTCATTTCGCAGATGACGCTAGAGGCTGTTCCCAAATGGGAGGCTGCGAATAGTTGGATCAGGGGTGTACAACACGGTTCGTTCAGGCTCGCCCGGGTAAGAGATGAGAGAATGGGCGTGCGAGTACTAGATACATCCCACGAAGGCTCCAGAACGTTGTGCAGGTACAATCGCTCCAGAGACGGCGTGCCTGCCAAAATATCCAGGAGTTTGTGAACGGGGACAAGGGCACCGGGGCGGGATATGTGCAGGGAAACGAGGGTGTGTGGGAAGATGGGAGCCCCCCAGGTAAAATTGCATCGAGTGAGACGAAGACGCTGCAAGGGTGGAGGACCCTGGGCGAATAAATCGTCTTGTAAGGAACAGGAGAAGATCTGCATGACTTCGAGGAGTTCGGCCTTGGAGCCTTCAAGCGTCCCGATGATGTTGATCTTGTTGTTGTGCTTGACAATCAGGGAACGAGTTCGATGGATGATGCGAGAAGCAAATGAAACCAGAGCTGGCGAAAGCGGTGAAAAGAATAAAGATAAGGGTGCTTGGGAGGTACGAGAGAGGCATGTCTCAACCCCGGATATGTGAGGGACATCGATTACGCTCCAGAGACGAGAGTCTTGAAGGGCAATGGATCGCCACCTGCTACACACCGCCGTCAACTTTACGACCACAAGAACTTTCTCCCCTTCTGGACTGTCGTCTCTTGTCCATAGAAGGATCTCGGCAACGCATTCTGCGGGGAGGCGTTGAGTAAGGTCTTCAACGGCGGAGTGAGCAAGGGTAAAGAGAATAAATTGTATCTCTCGAGTGTGGTTGTCGACATTCAATGGTTGTTCGGATTGTATGTCAATGATAGAAGCCATCCTGTCAAACTGAGGATGGAGAGGGAAGAAGATCAAGAAGAGTTTTAGAGGAGCAATAATTGGATTCTGCTTTTAAGGTCCAAACTATCACATATATGATGCATAATCGACTTGAACCTTTCCCAACTTTCAATTTCCCAACGGCGTCCCACGGCATCAAGATATTTGAAAAGTCCGGACTGCCTAGAAATAGTTTCTCACCGCTGTTTTCATAACGAGAGGCCCTCGTCTAAAGGTTTTCCAGAGACGGAGTTCGAAAATGACCCTACCCGGACGAGGACAAACGGCAGTTTTAGCCATTGTCGGTCAAGGGTTGCGACAGAAAAGCAGCGCATGGTGCGGTCGAGCGCCACCAAGATGACTCAAATTCAGAGTCCGCCTGTGTGATCAATATGAAAATAGCGGGCATGGGGACATCGAATCCCACGATGATAAGGGCCCAGGGGTGTGCTGCATTTCGCCTCTTTCGGTCTGTGGGGAAGGTAAATGCGTAGGTTTTCCAGCTAATTTCATATCGATAGGCCCCTCTGAAAAATCTCTACACACAGGCGGACTCTAAATTTGAGCTTTAGCGACCTTAGCGGCACTCAATCGCGGTGTCGCGTCGCTTTCCCGTCGCAACCCTTGACCAGTAATGGCTAGAACTGCCATTTGTGCTCGTCTGGGCAGGGTTACTTTCGAACTCCGTGTCTGTATAACTTTTGGACGAGGGGCCTATCGTTATGAAAGCAGCTGTCATCATGGGATTCTAAGCCACGGCAACAGGAACAGTTCTTGCTTATCAAGCCTGGGGGCAATGTAATGCAGCGCCGGGTTGAGATGGCGCATGCGCAGACCGTTGGAATTCTATGGTTCCTGCGCCGTTCCCTCGGTGTTCTTACGAGCGACCTAATCTATCCTTTGGTATATTTCTTATCACGTCGTTTATTCATCTGAACATCCTCCTGACCTGGTACCATACGATGAAGGTGCCTACGTCACTCTACGTCATCTGCTTCTACGAGCAGATAAACTACATATACTTACCCTAGTTCTACATGCGATTGTCAGGTCTGCTCTGAGGAGCATCCACCTGCACAATGGCTCACAATGGCTCACAATCGGCCACCAGTTTATTCTGGTACAGTCGAAGAAAACAAAGATCTACTCAAAAACGAAATAACAAATGCATAGTCGACTTCGGACCATCTGAAAGGTTGGGGTTGAGCGTGCTCTCAATCGGATTCAAAACCTCACCTGCAGGATGTACTGGGGGGGCACATTATCTAGGAGATCACCCACGACCTCGTCGAATGGTATATCTGAAAGATATCTCGACATGTTATCTTTGTGAAACTCAAGAATTCCGGCCAGCCCGCATTCGTAAAGCCAGAAGACATTCATGGAGAAAGAACCTCAAAGGTCAGGTGATAAGGTTCCCTGTTGTACAGCAGGTGCTGCGAGCAAGGTTAGGGTATACCCAAGTTATCTGGAATCGCGATGATTATTTGAGCTAGATTCGAGTCCAACTCAGACAGGATATGGAATAGATCATGGAGGAGATCATGGTATGTATAGAATAACGTCTTTTGAAGATACCCTTCATAATAAAGGAACGATTCCTCATCGCAATATGCCATGTATACGCCATTCAATCGTCTTAAGATTCTCGAGTTCGATGCTCGAGGGAATGAAACACGCCAGGTCCATGATCCCGAAATCGTTTCGAATAATTCGCTGGTGCAATCATTTATCATTCATATGATTCCATAAATCATCTGTCCTGTAAAAAATATAGTGTGAATATCGTAACCTGGCCTCCAAGCGCGCTCAACGAAGCCAGAGAACATGACGTTCATCCATTTATGTGACGCCGCTTTTGCTCGGTCTGTGCGTCGTTCATATCCCCCACTGGACGATTTCTGCTGTAGTTCTCGAGCGTGGAGGTATTTCGTCGATGGAAAGTTCTTGCGATCCGCCCCCGTTTCCTGTCTTCTGGTAGCTCTCTATTCTTTGGCCAGTCCTAAGGTTCATTCTGAGACTTCCTCTGGAATACGTACCTGGATATATAACTTCCCTCAGCCCGTCAAACTTCTTCGAATTGGCGAGTCTATTTTTGTGTGAAAATAGTTGCCATGGTCATCATAACAAGGGCGATGCGCGTAGTCAAGCTGGAATATATACTTATAGAAGTGGCTGTCTTATTTTACTCGGTTTCTTGGTCTCTCCAGACCCGATCTTCAGGCGTGGTCCCGTCATTGTGGGAACAAAGTCCTATATATAAAATTTGTCAACAAGCAGATCGATGATCTTATGACATACGTTTGGGTTTGGGAAGGGAAGTTATTCTGCCGTCAAACCGACCACCGTAGGAGGGAGTCACGTCTTCCGATTTGAACGTCATCCAAAAGCAGGTATCACCCTGAAATGTGAGTCTAACAAGTTGTTCTATTTTCTTGTATGGGATTTCCCCATCTCCATGGTACTTGGCTTGGTACAATAAAGCTTTGACCGTTCCTACGAGATATCTGTCGTAGATCATCTCGATGATATCCTGACTATCGTTTCTGGCCGTGAATGTGAAATTGAGTGCAAACCAAGAGAGGAGGCCTCGCGACACTTCTCTGGCACGAATGAATTCTTTGCGCTTATCAACAGAGAGGCCTTGCGAGAAATCCTCTTCCGCGTATGCCTCGCTGCAGCAGATATTCACGAGCTCCCTATAACTGCAGAGAGAAAATAATTGATAAACCCCCTCTAGGGTTTCGAGGTCGGGGAAATGTTGGTTTCTGGAAGTGGAGCGGTAGACGAAGTGTTCGCTCCATAGGTGAAGAATTGCTCGGGAGGCGTGTTCGATAGCCCAATGAAGGCCTGATGTGACCCTCGTCGTAGCCCAGTTCTGATAGATACCGACAATCGTACGCTCGATCATTGCGCACGGAATGAAATAAGCCCCGTGTGATATCGACGGGTGAAGCGAAATGCTCGCGTAAGGTGTGAAAGGGCGGATATAACTTTATATTTCGGGTGAGCTTGCGCAGAATAAGGAGCATTAAACATATTTACATATCTGACCCAGCTGGAACGACGACAGCTTCGACATCCCAGTGTTTAGAACCGATTGATTCGGAGGTATGGGTAGAAAAGATGGCTGGATCGTATAGGAAGCGAGAGGTATCGCCATCGCCATCTTTGGGTCGGCACACGAAAAACAGGCGGGAACCGCACACCACTGACTCGAAATGACCTGCACATTGGTTAGGATCCCATGGAAGATATGCAGCCATGGTCGAAGCTTGACCCCATCGCAAATATTCGTGTGAATAGCAATCCAAGGCCCCAGTGGCGTAGCTTATCCGATGAGCGTAGACTTCTGTGGCCAGGGAGTGATGAGGACCTGGGCTATCAATCTTGGGACCATGGTAATATAACATTTTCCCTTGACCGCACTCTGTTTGCTCGTTTTGGGCGGAAATAATCATCTCGGGCGTTGGCCAGATGTCACAGCCTGGACTACGCGGGGACTGGTCCCTGAACATGAGCGCCGCTATAGAAATTTGGTCAGTGAAGCTGAAATGCCATACACTGGATTCACGCAAACTGGTCTTTGAAGGCGGCAGGACGGTATCCAGTCCATGTGCATCAAAATCATATTCAGTGTAATCTTCGTCCGTGATAACAAGATGCTGTGTTTGGAAATCTCCTATGATGTGCCTCCATTTCGCGTCGAATTCTTCCCGAGTAACAATGCGGATGCTTGAAGAATCGCGGATCTTAGAATCTTGTGCAAGGTAGAGGGGTTGACCGTCGTGGGCTGTTTGTCGAGATGAATCCATCCCACTTTGGAACCATTTCAGCTGCTCCTCATCCTAGGAATGCGTTAATATTTCTCGAGAACTCCTCGTCCAGAGAAAGCATACGTGGAATGCAAGGCAAATTGTCTCTTCTTGGTTCAGAACATTGCAAAAAGTATATGTCGTAGCATGTTTTCGAGGAAAGGCTGGTTCGAATGGAGTTTCAATAGGGGGGGGAGTTGAGCTTCGTGTGGACGGAGTGCTGGATTTCCGGAGACGGGGACGGTCGATTCCCGCAACGGAAGGTAGAGACGTCTGATAAAGATATAAAACGAACGGACACTCGATTTCAAAGTGCACTTACATCGCTCGGTTGATCAGGAATCTCCATTCGCGGTCTCTTATCGCGAGGTGCTTCAATGTCTTCATCAGGAACGTCCTCCTCAGCGTCCTCGCCCTCGAAGCTTGAGTCTTTTGCCACATATTTTGCCTTTCGGAGAGGTCGGATTCGTTTCCTTTTGGTGCCGTTGGTCGATTTTGGTTTTGGTCCTGCCTTTCGTTTGCGAATCTGCTCCGCCTGGGGTGCTTGACCGCGTTCGTTTTCAGAGACCTCGTGCTCTCCTTCATCCAGCGGAGGGACTGGTCGTCTAGTATCAGTCTTTCGATTGCCGTCGTTGGGTGCGAATCGGGCAGCCGCTGTGCGGGGTTTCGTGGCCTTTGCTGGTTGGCTGCTTAATGCGGAGAGCTCTTGTGCGCCATACATATCACTGTTCTGTTGCAGTTGAGGAGCGATAGGATTTCGCTCACGCTCATCTGACGCGGTCTCCGGAGATGAAGATGATGAAGATGGTGATCGCCAAGGAGGGGATGCTGGGGAAGGTGAAAGCGGTGCGAATTCGACAGACTCCAGCCGGCGATCTCTGTCCTGACCTAAAGAGGGGGATGGTGATGGGAGTCCCTGTTCAGTCCCCGAAACATTGTTTATAGCGAGCAAGGGTGCTTGAACAAGGGAAGAGCTGGACAGGCCTTGAGTAGGGCTCGAAGGAGACGATGTCAACACCCTCGAATTGACCTGACGAGGCGACAGCGATCTCTGTGTCTCCGCGATTTGATTACCTCGTCGATTGGCAGAGTCGACAGGTGAGATCGGGGTTGGAGGTGGTGCGAGTTGGCGTGTGATTGTGGTAGAGGGTGCTATGACGGGAAAGGCAGGATGAGAAAGAAGGAGCGCTTCAGAAATGTAGATAAAAAGCAGACCTGGCGTTGGCTGCGGCGTTGTCATGCCTGATGAGATACAAAACCAGTCGTGCCAGGGGGTCTGAACGAGGTCGGAATCCAGGATGGAATCTAAACACTGCTTTGCTCCATCCTCGACGGAGCGTATCCCGCCAGCAATGTCAAATAGCATGGTCCATACAAAACTTTCCGCTCTATGAATGTCTCGAGGCTTTTGACGGCCAACTGTTTTCCAAGCCTGTGAACTGGTTTATATACGACAAGACGCTGAAGAGAGATGACGTACGCTCAAAAGGCGCGGACGACCCATAGATTTCTGGATCATATTTACTTGCATGAAAAGCAGGAGGGGCGAAATCGACAACGAGACGTGCAGAGGGGTTTTGAAGTTGCCTAGCTTGGACCCTCCAAATTGCTTCTCGACCTCGGGGCTGCGATGCGGCATATGACAAACGACCGGGGCATTGAGATGGAGAAAAACATACGTTGTACTCAACCCGGAAACTACATCTCGTATCTGGGCAATATCGATGTGCCCCCGTAACAGATGATGGAGATGCAAGGCAGCGATACTAATGTTGGACAGAGGTCGACAGATGCTAGCCGCACGAGCCGTGCTGCACACGTATTCAGATAGATATGTTGATGTCGCACCCCGTTCGAACGTTGGGATTGGTTTAGCTGCCCCCTCAACCAACTCCGCTCGGAAAATCGAGAAACAATTAACCCAGTTCTTGAAGGTTTTGTTCAACCTC
>ML208704.1:0-16285 GCA_004369065.1 Pluteus cervinus
TGGCGCTCGTCAACCGGACCAAACACGCACACGAGCCCGAGTCGGGTTTGGTCCGCATCCTCCTCCATCTTTTCCTCGGGTATCCGTAAGTTCTCATTTTTATTGATCTATCACTCACGTATTCAAACTCTTACTCTTCGCAGAAGTTCAATGACGGGGGAGGATCAGAGTCCCAATGCGAGAGCAGGACTCGAGACTCGCCTCCCACCCGAAATCGAGCATGAAATCCTAGTGCAAGCCTTCCAGGTCAGCAGTATCGAGCACAGGGTAAACCTACTTCTAGTCTCGAAACGGGCTTTTACATGGTTCGTTAGTCTTCTCTTCTTCCCGATCTAATATTACTCAACTGATTTTGACTTTGCTGCTTTCGGTCACTTTCAACGTCCATTCCGATTCATTCAATTATATGAACGACCATTACAATGTTAACGCTCACTAGGCTGAACCCCATGATATACCAAGTCGTCACTATGCACGAGGGATCATACACCCCCCCGCTTTCCTCCCTTTCAAAGCATGGTACCCACGTCGTTCATACGAGGTTGATCGGATCCTTTTCATCGGGCCTTTCCTCCATCGAATCATCCACCCTCTCTCTCTGCTCGAACATCACAAACCTCTTCGTATGGTCTACCCTATCCTCCAATACAATTCCTCGACTATTCGAACTACGTCACCTAAAACGACTTTTATTCCATCATCCAGGAAATCTCGAGGGTGTGTTGATAAATCTCCAGCAAGGCCGTAAACAGCACTTACGGCTTGGTGGTCATGATTATAGTGACATTAATCTTGAAAGTTGTGGAGACGATCCCGCTCTCGTCTCTCGTCTCGAGTGGTGCAAGAACATCACCCACCTCGCATGGGGAACCTTCCCTGACGAATCCCAGGTTCCACTCCTCGACCTCTTCCCAAACCTAACCCACTTCCTCCTGGGAGACTGGAATTCCCCAAACGTCGTCCTCGAAATATTAAAGCTTTGTTCTCAATTGAAGGTCCTTATCTGGTTGCTAGCCAAGTTTAATTCAAGGGAAGAAACAGTTGCGATTGAGGCCTCTCCGAAAGAAACCAAGGCCTTGGACGTCGATGATCTCAGGGTTGTGACGATTTATAGTGACCTAGCGAGAGATTGGGCCAGAGGAAGTAACGGAGGGGATGATATGTGGATTATCTCGGAAAGAAAGGTTGAAGAGAGACGGCAATTGACGAGACTGGATGGTGTGTAATTGATTAGAGTACAGTAACAACGTCGATGTTGTGGGTGTTATAACGATTCAGATAATCCCGTCCTCATCCGTCTCTCCTTGATTGTCTTCTCCGCAACAGCCCACAAATCCTCTTCGCCTCTAGCTCCTCGAACCCAATCGGTCACAAAACACCTTATCATTTTCACCACTCTAACATCTTCAAACTCGACACCAAACAATGTCGAACTCTGAGGCGTCAGGTCCTCTCCGGCCGCCCTTTCCGACGAAACTACAAGCACTTCCAAACTCTTACACGAGGCCACCATATATTTCACAATAGCCTGAGCTTCCTGTGAATCCGGTCCTAGATAGCATGCACTCTCCCGCCGACACCCAAACAAGAAATGAGTCAAGTGGGGGAATGCCGTTACCAGGAAGGATTTACAGACAAAAAGCGAGATCCTTTCCCAAGTGATATGCGTAATATTCGAGCACCATCTTTGATACTTTTCTTCGTCCATTTCCTGGAGATTTTTCAACCGACTTGTGAATCCGATAGGGCAAATTCGGAAAGCAAGTCGTTTTAAGGGAAGATCGAAGAGCGCAACGGGGGAAATGCACTCATTCCAAATTCCGAGGTTCGAGAGGTTTGGACACGATCTGAGGATCGTCTCTTCGTCGATGTTCTCCCAAGTTAGAGACAGAAAGAGATGTTTGATATGATGCCCGTATCTTTGCACACTATCGAGGCGTGGGTGGTTGATATGCGGATAATTGGATACCGCGATTATTTCGTAGATGAGAGGGATAATCCTGAGGTGGATATCGGTGTTAACGTCAACTGTTGACGACCTGATAGTGTTTGCGTTGACTTACCAATTAGCAATGCGCTTCGATACAGTTAGGAGGTTTGTGAGATTTTTAGGGTCTTGGTGATACGCCATTGTGAATATCTCGCACTCGAGCTCTGGTGGCAAAGATGGAGCTGCACGAGAGTCCCTATTCTCGTCCAGAGGAGCTGCAACCAGGTTGGAGTGATCCTCTCCATCCATTACAGTTGGTCGTACGAGAAAAGGGACAGGATGTTCGAGCAAGTCCTTACTAGCTCGACGGTCCAGGAGAAATGGAAGCGTTATGACGAAAACGAAGAACCGATGAAGCCGTACACCTAGGCGGTATAAATGACACTTGGAGTTCACTGAAGGTTTCAGGCAAGTTGAAGAAGTGTTTCGAGTGGCGCTCGCCAACTGGACCAAACACAAGCCCGGCCCGAGTCACGTCCGGTCCCTGGCCTGCATCCTCCTCCATCTCCTCCTCAGATAACCCTACTTCCTCGTCCGTACCGGTCTATCACTCACGTATTCAGCTTATTTTTGATGATAATAGAGGATAAAAGTCCCAATGCAGGAGCGCCCCCATACCTTGATCTCGAGCCTCGTCTCCCGCCCGAAATTGAACACGAAATCCTCGTACAAGCCTTCCAGATCAGTACCATCAACTCCAGGATGAACCTACTTCTAGTCTCCAAACGCGCATTTACATGGTTCGTTGATTCTTTTACTCTCTAGATCTCTTGTCACGGCATCTAATTCACTTCATATTGGCGCCTACCCTCCATTCTATCGTATAAACAACTCATGTTCACCAGGATAAACCCTTTGATCTACCGAGTCGTGGTCATGAACTTTCAGGGATCATACGTTCCCCCACTTTCCTCCCTCCGAAAGTATGGTACTCACGTCGTCCATATGCGGTTGATTGGATCCTTCTCATCGGACCCTTCCTCCACCGGATTCCCTGCCCTCCTCCTTTGCCCAAATGTCACAAACTTCGTAATGTGGTCTACCTTATCCTCCAGATCTATTCCTCGACTATTTGAACTACGTGGCCTAAAACGCCTTCTATTCCATCATCCAGGAAGTCTCGAAGATGATTTGATAGATCTTCATCGACAACTTGAAAAGGACCAGCGTAGTGGTCATGGTCATGATCGTATTGGCGGGGACCCCATTTTGATTTCTCGACAGAAGTGGTGCGAGAACATCACTCACCTCGCATGGGGAACCATCTCTTCAGACGAAACCCGGCTCCCACTCTTCACCCTCTTCCCAAACTTGACCCACTTCCTCATCGGAGGCTGGAACTCCTCAAACGTCGTCTTAGAAATCCTAAGGTTCTGTCCTCGACTAGAAGTCTTTATCTGGTTACTAGCAAATTTCGACTCAAGTGATGCAACATTCGTGATCGAACCTTCTGTGAAAGGAAAGAGTTTGGACCTAGGTGATATCCGGATCGTGACGATTGAGGGTGACCTGATTAACGATTGGGTTAGAGGAACCAAAGGAGGGGATGATATGTGGGTTATTGCGGAGAGAAAAGTTGAAGAGAGACGGAAGTTGCAAATATCGGCCAGTGTGGGTAATCGATCAGATAATGACGTTGATGTCTTTTGTACGGCTTCGTGGCACTTATATAGGCTCCCATATGAAACCAGAAATTGAGTTGTTTCGTGTGATAATAAGCGGGTTGGCCACCGCTGCTTGTTGCCAATCGGCAGCGGTGAGCTCACGCAACCTTGACGCAGTCTGACCTTGCCATCAGACGAGGACTTCCCTACACATGCACAAATCGAGAAGGTCTCCGGGGACCACATGGACTTTTCTCATGACATACGCGGGACCGCAACCATCAATGACCTTTTATGCGCTTAGGTGACGTATTTTCTCTCTATAATCCCACTTCCAATGAACACTTTAGATCACTCTCATTCTGTTGGAGTTCGTCAGTATGACGACTCTCAAGCAGAACCGTGCTTTCCACCAGAGATCGAGTACGAGATCTTCATGATATCGTGTCGTCAAGATCCTGCAGGCCGGATGAACCTCCTACTCGTATCTAAGCGTGTTTCTGAGTGGTATGTCCCACCATTTTTCTCTCGATTATACCTCTTTTGTGTTCTGAGTGAATGAATTTCATTAGGATTATCCCTATACTGTACGAAGTGATCGACGTGGCTGCGGACATCCCTCGATTCAAGGACCCACCGCTGGAGGTTTTCCAAAGATACGGACGCCACGTCAAACACATGATGTTCTTTGATGTCGGTACCGGTCTATCTCATATAAATCAAGAGTCAATCATCCAGTTATGTCCCAACGTCTCCGACCTCGTCCTTTGGTTTGGCAGCGTCACGACCTTCGAAATCTTCAATCTTCACCTAAACCGACTCACCATCCCTCCGTTCCCTGATGAATCGGATAAATTTGAAACCCTGGCACGAGGCCTCCAGAAAACGGACGAAGAAAAGTATCGGAAATGGTGTGAGAGTGTCACCCATTTCGCATGGCCTACGATCTCGCTCTCTGGGTGCCAACTTCTTTGCGAGTTTCCGAATTTGACGCATTTCTTGATGGGGGATTGGGATGGGGATGTTCAGGGTATTGTGGATTATATGGTGAAGTGGTGTAAGGGGTTGAAGGTACTTGTTGTGTTGCTGGGGAAGATGCCAGATTTGGATACGGCGAAGCCGTATGTGCATGATTCGTGGGACGATGTGGTGTTTGGGGATGTGAGGGTTGTGATTATTGAGCGGTATTATGTTTTAGATTGGATAGAGGGTGCGAAGGGAAGAGATGATTTGTGGGAGGTTGCGGAGAGGACGGTGGAGGAGCGACGGAACAGAGTGTCGGAGTCGTCGTAGCAGGGAAAACTTTCATTGTGTCCTGCTGTGTAGCTAGAGCGGCGATACGGATAGTAATATTATTCAAATAAATCATGAACGGTTTTCGCCTGATTACTGCGCATAGATGGTACTGTACACTCGAAGGCATCCAACTGGAGCTTGAGTTCGAAGAACTCAAGTTTGGATAATTTCTTTCGAGCAGGAGCTTAGTTTCCTCGAACTGCAGCCTGGTTTCATCTAACTGGGGCGTGACTTCCTCGAACTGAAGCTTGATCTAGGGCCTTGCTTGATCAAACTGAAGGTCGTGCTTTTGTGCAAAGAACCCCGCCGGGATTCCATCTGTTCGAGCCTTGGATTAAGTTCCGTTGCTTGCGGTACTACCAACCTGGTACCCTTGACGATACTTGCGATGGAACTTGTGACAGTACGCTCTGAATGAAGTCGACTTGAGCGTTCTGTTATTTCATGCCCAATTACACGTTGGATAGGATCGATGATCGTGTATTCCGTACACGGAAAGGTGGGCTCCATTGCAACCGTATTAACCTCTTGTACCGGCCAACGTACGAAAGCCACACCGCGGGGTTGGCCTATACCAGCATGCTACCAACGCAGGGGTTGTTCAACGTCAGTGATTGATGAAATACGACCATGATAGGAGTTAGAGGACCTTGACCAACGCCTAGACTCTGACGAAAGGGTGGCCGTCAGATCGAATATGGTTTTATTACAACTTATGAGCGGTACCGACGTACCTTCGGGTCATCGTGGAGGCCATTCTTGGTTTTACGGTTGTATTAACGGGGTTGGGTGCTCATGACGGCTGAGGGTGATGAATTAGGTTGAAAAAGATGATTCTAGACCGTGCAACGTGAATTCCCTATGCAACAGCTAGCTGCTAGTGTGTCGTAAGATCCCTCTTGTCTTCCCTCGGATGAGGGGGGCTATGTATGTAGTCCGAATGTCGCCGGTGTAGGTTAGCTGTATCAGGTCTCCTTACCTCGGACTACTACTGTTCGGTTGAAAGGGTTAAAAAGTCATAGAATCGACGGTCTCGACGCGATCCAGAACGTAGGCCGTCAAATGTTTTATATATGGCGACACTTTGAGCGATCAAGGGATCGAAAGGGATTGAATGAGCTTGTCATTCAGTATGAAGCAGGGAGGAAGGAGACAAAAGCCAACGAGACTGAATGGAAGGCGTATGTACTTCGGTAGAAGCACACGGGCATAGAAGAGTCGAATTTGTTGTACTTGCCTTGGCCGGAGGATTTACGATGTTATCGTTTACATCGCGATGCGACCAAGCCCTGGATCGCCTACCACCGATAGGATGATGACGACATTATAAGGCATCTCAGATACGATCAAAACTCTAACGCCGCCAGATAACCCAAATGGCGTTAGAGATTCGAGATGAGGTGCATGGTCATGAGGAGAGATGACCGAAGGCAGAATCCTCATTGGATGAGGCTGTGAAGGGGGAGTTAGCTCGTTCGGGATTGGACACTTTGAAGGTGCTATAGTGGGAATATTGACCGGTAGAAAACTCGCAGGATCAGGATGGGATGCAGACCTGTGGGTGTCCGGGTCCTGTCCTAGAGTGACGAGATCGGTTTGATTGCGAACGGAGAAAGGTGGTCGCGAGGCTCTCGTTCCATTCATGGCAAACGAGGAGAAGAACCAAGGAGATGACTTGCATACTCGGCTGGTGTTCTCCTCCTACTCGACCGACGAATGGCATCGACTGAACATTCCACCAGTCAAACAACCGGCCAATTGGGTCCGAAGTCATCTCAGCCGGCCCCGTGTGAAAAGCCGAATGAACCTTGTTTGTCCGTGTTTTGGGGATCAGTCTGGACTCGACTCTGGGCGCTGCTGGACTGCGCGGCACGCAACGTCCGCCAGCGCATAACACACCGGTGAGAGAGGACGAATGGTAGCGAGAGAAGAAAGATCAACGGATATGAAAATCCAGGCATCATTGCTGTTGAGGATGATCGCGGGTTGAGAAAACGCAAATATAAGCGAGGGGCAGGTTTGAAGACTGCTTTCTGTGTTTTGTTGTGTGTACCTTCGCGGTCAGCTCGCTGTTGCACCGTTCCCTCCCCCTTACCACCACCAGCATGGACGTCTTCAACCCGAAAATCCTCGATGCGAGCATCAGAGACGTTGCCTCGTGCTTGTCGGACAACCAGAAGGCGGATCTGCTGCTGTACGCGATGAAGAGCCTCCACTATGAAGGGTGCGTGTCCAGTCCCTGACCCGATTTTTTGCAGACGCATGGCGGACTAACACGAGCTCGTCGGTGGTGGCAGGCGGTTCAAGACGGTTATTGAAAATGCGATCCAATCATGCCTCCAAGTCTGCACGCTCTCACCGGAAAACACCGCCAAGGCTCGAATTCTACGAGCCCGGGCCAGGCTCTCGTCTGGATTCAGCGCAAATGATGGTGCGTGGCTTGATGAACAGCTCCCCTAGCCTTTACCATTTAGCCATTGCTTTCGATTCCGCCCGTTTTCCACCTATTCGCTTCCACCCACCATCGACGCGAATAACATATCTGGCCCTCTCCAATCTTTTCTCACACAGTATCCACTGAGCCACATTCCTTTCGCGTTATATTCTCTCACTTCGTCTGTCCTTTCTTCGCAACTTCAGCCCCCCCAGTTTTTCTCTGACTGATGTCTCCCATGGATATAGACCTCGAAGCCGCGCTGGAGGCAGAACCCGACAATCCAGAGGCCAAGGCCTTGCTACACCAACGATCTGTAGCTGTCGAGAAGGTTCGTGATCTGCTTTATCGTTATGCCCGTTCTCGTCTTGTCGCCAAGGCGCATATATTTATCTCTTTTTTCTTTTTCTCACCAACAGCTACTCGCACCATTACCACCTAACCCAGGTGGTCGATTCTCCATCGAAATATGGAGAGAAATCGCACTATTCTTGCCACGTCAAGATCTCAGGTCGCTCTTGTTCGTTCCACACGCGGTGTCAAGAGTCGCAAGTCTGATTTTATTCCGAGAGTTGGATCTACATTTTTGCGGGCCATTGGAAGATGACGATGAAGATGGTGCTGCGGCAGAGGCAGCATGGGATTCGAGCCCTTCAGGAAGAATGGCGCAGAGGGAATCGGATTCGAGACATGCACAGCGGAGTGCCGACATTTTGACCAGGATTATCGTCGATCCTGTTTTTGCTATCGCCGTGCGGACGTTGCGGATATATGCGCCGAGGAGGGATAAGGACGGGGCAATGGCCTTTCAGACAGGTATGTTCACCCTGGCACGTCATCGATGAGAACACTAAACTGACCCTTTGCCTAGGAATGTTGACAAACGCGTTACCCAAGCTGACGAACTTGAGGAATGTGCATATATCCGCGTGTAGCGAGAGTATTGGATCTGTTTTCCGTGTCTTGAACACGTCGAATACGCGACTGAAGGGATTGTCGGTGCAGTACGTGTTCCTCGTTGATGACCTCATATATGCGTTCTAATTCGTGAATATAGTTCACCAGATGGTCCAGCCGACCTCTCTTTCCTTGATTTCCGACATCTATCCCACTTTTCTTATATTACAACATCGGGTTCACCAGGCCCACTCTATTCTTTCCTCCAACAGAACCGCGCAACCCTTCGTACCCTCACCCTCGACAATCTCTCTTGGTCTTTCCCCACTGAATGCGTCTCCGTTCGCAACCTCACCCACGTCAACTTCTCTGGCCATTTCCCATTGAACTCGCAAGCTTTGGCAGACATTATCGTCAATGGACGGCAGCTAGAGTCTTTGACCATCGACTGTGCCTTGGATTGTATGGCGTCCTCACAAATTCGGTCATTGATATCCACACCTTCGCCTATGATGATGGTCTTGGGTAACCAACATCATCATCAACATCACCCGTATCACCATCCACACGCAGGTCATACACATCCACCACCACACCATCCCTCATCTGGTCCTATCCTCCCCTTCCTCCGTCACTTTTCCTTCACAGTTCACGCTTTAGGCAGACGTACAGTCGACCGTGACTTATTCCCGGCCCTAACCGAATTCCTTCGGGATAAAACCCAATTGAGGACGTTGGGTTTGGTGTCGTACGATGAGACCGTTCAAAGGAATGTTGGGTTTGATGCTAGTGTGTGGGGTGTACTGCCCAGTTTGACGAATTTGAAGGGGTTGGTGATGAGTTATCCGAAGGATTTAGCGCCGGGGTTGGCGGCGTGGTTGGTTCCTAGGAGTGTAAGGGCTTTGACATTGGATTGTACGGCGTTGGCGGGACGGGAGATGATTCCGTTTTTGAATGTAGGTGTCTATTAATCTTTTTTCTTTTCTTCTATGCGCATATATGCGCCTTATCTGCATTTTTTCGTCCTTTTTCTTGCCCTTTTTGTTCACGACGTGTCGCTGACACTTTGCTTTTAGCAACTCAAAGTCGGGGTTCCACCAACTCTAAGATATGTTGGGCTCTTAGATTGTCCTATTCGAAATGTTTCGACCGTGATCGAGGCTGGATTCCCCATGGTCGCTGTTGTCAGATTGGGTCAAAACTATTGGACGGTGAAGAAGAAACTACCAATGGGTATGCATTCGCATATGCCAGGGCATGGGCCTGGAATGCACGCTCCAGGCGCTCCTGCTACCCCCGCCGTTGGAAGCGCTGGTGGTGGTGGGACTGGGCCTGGGGGTGGTGGTGGTGGTTTTGGAGGGGGTGGTGGGAATGGGGATACGATGAATCATCCTCCTCCACCGTCGTCTGGTGTACCCTCGTCGGCTTCGTCACCTGCTCCGTCCATCACATCTTCGGGAACGGGTACGACTGGTAGCGCCACGGCGGGTACTTCAAATTCGTCTAGTGCGGCGCATAACCCGCCACCTCATCATCACCATCATCCCGGGAATGGTGCTCCTGTTGGTGTTTCGCCGTCTACGAATGGTGGTGGTGGGTCCCCTGGGGGGTCGTCTACGACTTCGATGAATGCACCGCGTTTACCCCCTGGTGCAGATCCAAACATACATTATCACACGCATCCGCATCCACATGCACCTGCACCTGCACATCATAGGGATACACATCCTCCACATGGACATGGACCTACCGGGGGTTATACGCATAATCAATATGCCCATCTGCAAGCTGGGAGTTTACAGACTATTGAGAGGGAGAGGTATGGGATGGCTAGTATGACTGGGATAACGGGGATAACGACGATTGAAAGGGGCATTGGGGTTAGTGCTGGGGCTGTTTCGATGGTGCAGTTGGTTACGGCTGGAGGAGGGTATGAGTTGGAGATGTGGCCGAAGAGGAGGGTGCTTTATCATTTGGGAGAGTGGTTGGAGTGGTTGGGATGTGAGGATGCGTTACCGGGTGTGCCACCGGAGTTTCCTGTTTCTGTGTAGGAGTTGGAGGGTGCACTGGGTGCGGGTGCGGGTTCAGGTGAACCTGAGTGGGGTTTCTGTCGCTGTTGTATTGGTCTGGTTCCGTTTACTCGTGCTCTCACTTACTTTGTTTTTGGGGTACCCGATGTTCGTCTTGCTGTTGTGTTCGCCATCTCATTTCATCTCATCTCCGCGTTTCGTCTATCTATTGCTGTACCTTCTTATCTTACAGTCACTGTATCTAGGTTTTCTTGACTTGCGTTCCTTTTTTTCGGTCATACGTAGTCTCTGGGTAACTTTGGTTTTCCTTGGTTTCGGTTTTGGTTTTGGTTCCCGTACTTACGAGCTATAGTAGTTTAGTTGTACTGATCGATGCCTCGTTTTTTGTAATGCCGCTGGTATACCTGGTTGTTTATCTATTGCATTTCGTTTTTCTGATGTTGGTCTTGAGGTGGCGATTTCTTCAGTGAAGGTATTCTGGAATTTCTTCTGAGTGTGTTCTCTGAAAGGACGAGGCCTTCCTTGGCGTTAGATGAATCTCCAAATTCTACGCAACTGAAAGTTGTAATGGCCCTGTTTACAACGATTCCACTAGCCTCGTGCGCCTCCGTCTCTCCTTCACAGTCCTCTCCGCAACCCTCCACAAATCGTCTCTTCCTTTCGCACCCTCGATCCAATCTAAAACAAAATAACGCTGGATAACCACAACCCTCATATCCTCAATGACCACGCCCTCCAACGAATCATGCACATACGGCCCCAACGTGTCCGGTGTCGGCGTCATCCCCATCAACACAACAAGCACCTCCAAACCCTTACACCACTTCACCATAAGATCCATGTTATTCTGGACATCCTCGTTCCAATCCCCCATCAAGAAATGTGTCAAATTTGGAAACTCGGAGAGAAGTTGGCATCCAGAACGTGAAATCGTAGGCCATGCAACATGGGTGAGACTCTCACACCATTTCCGATACTTTGGTTCGTCCAAGTTTTTCTGGAGGCCTCTTGCGAAATTTTCAAATTTATCGGATTGAGGAGGGATTGTGAGTTGGTTTAAACGAAGATTAAAGATTTCGAAGGGCGTAACGGTGCTAAACCAAAGGGCGAGGTTAGAGACGTTTGGACATAGTCGGAGGATTGACGCCTCGTTTGTGTAAGCTGCGATACTGCTGATACCACAGAACAGGATGTGTTTGACGTGACCTCCATATTTTTCCAAGGCATCAAGAGGTGGACGATTGACTCCTGGGAGGCGGGCAACCACGAGTATTTCGTAGATTATTGGGATAAGCCTGATGCCCGATTCAGAATGCGAGTACGAAAGAATCCATTGTGATAGAGGTGTTGGTGTACATACCACTCAGAAACGCGCTTCGATACGAGTAGGAGGTTCATTCGGCCTTTAAGATCTTGGCGACACGATATCGTGAAGATCTCGTACGCGATCTCTGGTGGAAAAGGGGGTTCTGCTAAAGAGTCGTCATACTGACGAACTACAAGAGAGTGAGAGGGATCTCGGGTGTCCATTGGAATTGTGATGATACCAGAGCAAGTGCACAGTGGTGAGGTGAGAAAACCGAGTTTGAAGTGTCCTGACCGTGTCACGCAAGCGCCTAACTTATCCTTCAAGTGCAATCGATAGGCCGTTGGCCCTCGTTCTTTCGTTTCTAATTCGTTTCTTGTCGTCTTGTCGTCTCATGGTATATCCATCGTGTTATTCACAATCTCTACTTACACCTCAACGAATAAAACACTGGAAAAGGCGCGTCCAGTCCTCCATTAATTACATGCACCCGAATCTGCCAACCGCTTCAACCGCCTCCTCTCCTCAACCCTTCGCTCTGCAATAATCCACATATCATCCCCTCCCCAACTTCCTCGAAGCCAATCCTTGACCAACTCACCCTCAATCGTCACAACCCTGATATCGCCCACATCTATTGCCCTTCCCTCGGGAGAAACGTCGACGGCGAATGTCTTCTCACTCGGACCAAAGTTAGCGAGTAGTGAGATAAGGACTTTTAGTCCAGGACAGAACTTTAGGATTTGAAGGACGATGTTCACAGAATTCCAGGCGCCGAGGAGGACGTGTGTTAGGTTTGGAAATTGGGTGAGCAGCGGAACGCTCTGTTCGTAAGTGATTGATCCCCATGCGAGGTGAGTGATGTTCGAGCACCACTTTCGTCGAGAGATCATAGCGGGATCTTTACTGATACCACGGTCGTCGTAAAGTTCTCTCAGCCGATCTTCGAGATCTCCTGGACAATGGAATGAGAGCCGTTTTAAGTTGGATAATCTGAATAGTTTAGGGACGGTTTCAGAGGATATGGTAGTCCAGATTACTAGGTTGGTGATATTTGGACAAAGAGATAGGATGGATGATTCGCTGCAGGAAGAGTCCGAGTTTGTTGTCCTCACGTGGAGGACGTGGCTCCCATACTTTGACAGGAAGGTGGGAGGTGGAGTGTATTCCCCGCCGATTGACTCGTTAGGAGCAACGACCTGATAAGTGATTGGATTGAGCCTGATGAACGCATATATGTTGTTCATACGATAGAATGAAGGGATCAAGATCAAGATCAGTCACATCGTGAGCGGAAACACGAGATCGGGAGAGGCAGAGAACAGACGGACCATGTAAACGCCCGTTTCGAGATTAGAAGTAGGTTTGCCCTTGACGCGATTGTGCTGGTATGGAAGGCCAATACCAGTATCTCACGTTCAATTTCGGGTGGAAGGCGAGGCTCTGCCGGGTCCAAGTCTGCAATATTCTGACTTGGGCTGTTCGGATTCATTGTTAGTCAGTTCTTCCTGTGAGGGGTTAGAAATGATGTGTTAGTCGAGAGAAACTGGCGGTTGAGAATACCTGAGGTTATGAAAGGAACCAGGAGATGTGACCGGTTTTTTGTTTGGTCGAGTTGAGGCGAAGTGCTGTTCTCAGCGGATTATCCTTGAAGTCAAACCTATAGTCTCTACACTGCACTTGGAACAGTCCACAGGTGCACAAGGTATTTATTAAACCTACTATTATATGAAAGGAAGTGAACTATCAACACCGCGACGCTTTCTTTGGATTTCTCGTTCTGCGAGTTTCCAAATATCATCCTCTCCCCGAGAGCCTCTGATCGAGTCGATCAAGTAATATCCATTCAAGGTGACAATCCGAGGATCATCGATTGAACACTCATCCTCTCCTTTTACCACCTGAGTGAGGTCCCACGCCCCGCACTTCCCCCACAACCAAACGAACACCTCCAATCGCAAGCAACACTCCAGGATGCGACGAATAACCGGGGCTCGGTTCCAGCAGAACGTCATTAGGTGGGTCAAGGACTGGAATAAGGTGAGAACATTCAACTTGTCCATGGGCTCAGAGTGACTGATGTGGCCTGCAAGGACTATATGGGTGATGTTCGAACACCATCGCTCGATCTGTGGTGTTTTCGGCAGATCCCACCTTCGTGATGCCTCGCCGCTCATCTTACCGTTCTTCTGCCCCGGGCTTAGCCACTCGCGGGACTTGGAGAGGGAAGCCCAGCTGGAAGTTTATTTCGGGCTTTGTGAACTGAGCAGGGCCCTCAGCCTGCTCCAAACTTAGCGCGATGTGGTCATGTCTTCCCAGGTTAAACATTATATTTATTGTAACTATTCGTCGAAGAAAGGAGGTGAACTATTGATATTGCGATGGCTCCTTCGGATCTCTCCTTCTGCCAGTCTCCAAATATCATCCTCTCCCCGAGAACCTCTAATCCAGTCCATCAAATAATATCCATTCAAGGTGACAATCCGGGGATCATCGACTGGACATTCATCTTCTCCTTTCACTATCTTAGTGAAGTCCCTCGCTCCGCATTTCCCCCACAACCAAACGAACACCTTCAATCGTGGGCAACACCCCAGGATGCGATGAATAACCGGTGCTTTGTTCCAGCAGAATGTCATGAAGTGGGTCAAGGACGGAAATAAGGTGAGAACATTCAAGTTGCGAATGGAATCAGAGTCGTTGATTTGGCTTCCAAGGACTACGTGGGTGATGTTTGAACACCATCGCTCGATCTGTGGTGTTTTCGGCAGGTCCCATAACTCGGCCCCGACGAAATCTGTATTTTTGAAGAAGAGTCGAGTGATTGGGAGCTTCAAAACCTCCGCCGTGGTATCGATGCCGTACCAAAGCACCAGATCTGTTACATTGGGACAGGTTGATAAGAGCGTTGTCTGTGTGAATGGCACAGACGCCGATGAAACGATGATGCGCTTAACGTGGTGGCCATGTTGTTGTAAGCTTTCGATGGGAGGATATAGTCGCCAACCGTCTCCTTCCGCGATAATCACCACTTCATAGAGCATTGGGACTAACCTTATGAACAGGGAATATAGAATTAACGAGCATTCGAGATGGACCAGGCACATACCATTCTGCTACGCGTTTTGCAACTCTGAGTAGACGAGTTCTACCCTCCTCGTCATTATGGAAGGCCAGAGCGAAGATCTCGTATTCAATTTCGGGCGGAAGATGGTTGGAATCTTCGTTGTTCTGGCTAAGATGGTCTTTGGAAGGACCAATCGCAAAATCAACGACTGGAGGTGGAATTGCGTAGAGATCTGAAGAAGAGCCTGCCTTCTGCGACAGAAATGAGGCTTTGAAGGACTTCCACTGCTTCTTCATCGAATCTGGTCGAACCGGTAAAGACTGCGATATAGTATAAGCTCGAAGGCGTGCAGTCAAGTGGGTAGTCAAGTGCAAAAGCAGCGAGATCGAGTCAGGAAACATATTCCCACGAGGCTTGCCCACGTTCCATTCCAATTCCATTCCGAGCATTTTCCGTTTGACCAAACCTCCCATGTCAGAACCAGAGGACATACAGCCCGTATTTCCACCAGAAATCGAGGAGATTATCTTCTCTCTCTGTACGCAGAGCGATCTCGAGAAAAGTGGCAACCTAATCCTGGTTGCCAAACGCGTCTATCACTGGTATCAAACCGATCATTATTGCACTGGATTGACTCCAAACTGACTTCCTCACAGGTTAAGGCCACAGTTGTATGGAGTGGCTATTTTTTACGACGACAAGATCCCTGGACGGTTGAGATTCCAGAGCGACTTACTCAAGGTCCACGGCCAACATGTCCGGCATCTCTTGTTCTGGGACATTGTCAGTCAGGACACGTGTTACCATGATCCCGCCACCTGCCTCTCCTGGTGCCCTAACGTTGTAAATGTGGCATTCTGGAGTCCCGGAACCGTCTATGATGAGGCGTTGGTCAATAAACTCCTCTCTCTCCACCTAACACACCTCTCTTTCGACGTTTCTTCCTTCCACTCCGCAGTTACGCACTGTTCCCTATCCACCCAGTTGACCTTCACATTCGTTACTCATCTCGAACTTATCGGGTTGAAGATTTCTCCCACGGCGAATGATGTCGAGCGATACTTCCCGTCGGTGACACATATGGCCCTGAATGCGAATCGTGGGCTTTCCGCTCAAAATATTTTGAAGTGCTGGAAAGGTCAACTTGAAGTGTTGGTTTTGTATCTGGCCGGGTCCACGTCTGTAGGAGATTCAGGGATTGATCCCAGGATCTCAGGTTATGTTCCAAACGATCCAAGAGTCGTCGTGATGCCCCAGATTCGGGGTTACGTGCACGACTGGAATGAGACGACGCAGAATGGCCCGGAGAGCATCTGGAGGAAGGCTGAAGGGGTAATCAAACGTCGTCGGCGAGAGGGTGTGTTATAACTCTGTGATAGCACTGATTGACATAAAGTATCTGTACGAGGAATGGGAACTTCGTCTACCTCTGAAGATCGACTAAAAGCTTGATTATACACAACCTAAGGTGCCTAGTGCCCTGTTACAACGATTCAGATGCTCTCATCCGCCCCCGTCTCTCGTTCACCGTTCTCTCCGCAACCTTCCATAAATCATCCCCTCCTCTCGCACCTTCAACCCAATCTAAAACATAATAGCGCTCAACAACCACAACCCTCGAATCCTCAAAAACCGCACCGTCCAACGAATCATGCACATAC
>ML208705.1:0-24535 GCA_004369065.1 Pluteus cervinus
ATTTGCGGGGTTTGAGCAATGATAATATTCCCGATCACTCACCCAGCATATTTGCTGGCTGCGAAAGTAGAGTTAGCATGTTCTCCGCTAATGAACCATACCTTGACCAGATACCACGACGCAGAGGACCATCCCCCATCCACCATCAAACGACATCCCCATCCCATCGGCTGCATTGCCGTCCACAAAAACATCGCCTAACCTTTGAATACGATTCTAAATCACCATCCTCAATGGGAGATCTGCAACGCGTGATTCGTTGCTGTCCTGAATGTTGCACAAGGTTGCACACCCAAAACACCATATGGACGCGTCCAACTGCGGGCTATAGCTCATCGGCACCAGGAGGACGACGAGGAACGACAATGTTGGCATCAACGAGGCAGGGTTGGTTGTCTGCTTGTCCAACCAGCTGGGGTTATGGATTCTGGTGATTCTTGTGCTCTGGGTGGTGATGAGGGATATGAGAGTGATGGATCTGATGCGCTGGAAGGGCTAGAAGCTCATGAGGATACGCAAAAACACGCGAAGCGTCCTTGGTACCATATCATGATACCAACGATCAAGATGAGGCTCGAGATTGCAAAATTCCAAGGTAGGCTCACAGACGTACTTGGGAAACTCAATGTATGCCTGGTTCTAGCACTTTGACATATCACTCACGCGAAGCATCAGTTGAACAGCTGGAGCATCCCTTTTCATGTCCTCGCTCAACAAAATTACGAGGCTCAAGGACTCGCCACTGGAGACCCAAATGAAGGAGCGATGGAGCACTCAGCAGGGACCTCGCACACAAGTTCGCAAACCTGAAGTTTCAGATATCAGCGCCAATGGCACGCAAAACGCGCTTTTGCGATGCCGCAGGGTCAATTCAGAGGGGAGCTCTCCTTCACTAATGTTCAAGGTAATCAAAGTACAGTGCATATTCGAATTCAGAACGCAACGATATACATTTCTCCCCTTGTAAGTGATATTGGTTGTCTAGATTATATGCGCCTCTCACAACCGCCACAGAACTTTGATGTCGGGGGGATTTCACAACTTGCGGCTCCTACAAGTCATGGGGAAACGATGCCGAGTGATTCGGAGACCCCCACCGTTCGACGGCAGCGTTCTTGTCCTGCAGTTACGGTTCAATGCTCTTCCTCCGTAGAGGGGGTCGCGCCCACAGAGTCACGAGGATGAATTTCTCTTCCACGGATAGATAGTGTTCTCATTGTGCTTCCGTATTGCCATCCTTGTTTTGTTCCCGCTTTGTTCTCGTAGTCCCCAATTATTGTCCCACCCCTAACCTTGATATCAGCCACATTCCGTCGCCGTTTGCCGAGCAGCTCACACCCTCCCACCGCCAGCACCAACGCACATGTTCAAAGAGGTCCTGCAAGTCCAAAGCACCTCTTCATGACCTCGATAACGAGGAACTTTCCTTGGTTCATCAAAGATTTCGGTGTTTCGATTATAGGGCAGGTGCGTAAGTATCGCACTGGCAAGACCTCGGGTTCGATTTGTCGTGACAATTGGGCGTTTAGGAATGCTACGTGTCCCTAGTTGAAGATTTGAGCCTCTCAGATACCAAGTGCCTTCGATATGCGCTTTCTAAAGGACTTGGGATAGGCCTTGTGATTGGCGGGTCTATCATGAAGCTCCCGCAACTCCTACTAAGTGCGTAGTCCTATGCTACTAAACTGCACCGGGTTCCAACGAGTAACTCTTTGCTCCTAGTAATAAACGCACGGTCCGCTCGTGGTCTTTCCTTGACAGCATTCTCATTGGAAACGCTCGCATATTCGATAACCACTGCCTACCCATTCCGAAACTCTTTCCCATTCTCAACATACGGCGAAAACTTCTTCCTCTCCATTCAAAACACCCTAATCACCCTCCTCATAATCTATTACTCACCGATATCCAACAAATCATTACGGAACACCCAACTCACACGAGCCACCATCCTCGTCATTGTCACTGCTCTCGCTCTTTGGAGTCTCCCACTCTCCATACTTTCAATCCTCCAACTATTAACCCTCCCATTATCATTATTCTCAAAACTCCCACAAATCAGACAAAATGCACGTTCGCAATCCACAGGCCAACTTTCGGCTTTTGCAGTCCTTTCGCAGGTTGCGGGATGTTTAGCAAGGTTGTTTACCACGGCGACAGAAACGGGGGATTGGTTAGTTGCTGCGGCGTTTGGGATGGCGTTGTTGTTGAATTCGGTGTTGGGGATACAGATGTGGATGTATTGGGGTAATTGGGATACAAAGTTGGATCAGGTTGAGATGGGGTTGGTTGGGGCTCATGGTCATGAGACGAGCTTCAATGCGAGGCACGGACTTGGAAGGCCAGGTTGGATGGATGTATCGGAGGAACACAAGGGGAATATATTTACGAATATTGCGATGCCAAACCCGATTCGAGTCCCATCGATTCTACCATTTTCTGGAGAAAGACCGTTGACGAGAAAGGTGGACTGAGGGAGTGCGGTCGTAGTTATCATCATGGACACAAAAATAATTGGTGTGCGGTTGATACATTGTTTTAATCTTACAAACCCTTCATAGATACCAGGGACATGTGTGATGGTTCGTGCTAATCCTCGTCAGAAAACTCCATATCGGAAGCATCTTCGGCGCTTTCGCTAACTACTTTGATCGGGTTACTTGTTGCGGAAATAGGTATTGGAGGTGGGGTTGGTGGATGTAGTGGAGGTAGCGGAGGTGGAGGCATCGAAGGAGGAGGAGGTAATGGCGGAGGCGGCACGTCTGGTGGTGGGGGAGGAGCAGAAACGAATTGTGCCCATGAATCTCGCCGTTCGTTTGTAAAGTTTGTGCTCCCCACTGGTGGTAAGGAAAATCCGTTATATATAGGTAGAAGCTGTGACGAAAAGTATGCAGGAGGGTACTCTGCCCAGCGGTGGGTCGGTGAAAGTGACCCAGTGGCATAGCTTGATGGGGAAGGATGATCGGGAGAGGTGCCGTCACTGTCGTGATCAGAGGCAAGAGTCTTGCTCTCGTCTGAGTCACTCCCCGAACCTTCTTCCTCTTCGCCCAGGATAAGCAGGCGAGGTTCATCGGAGGGGTCAAATTCCTCTAGAGCTTCAGATTCAATCCTCACCCTCACCTGTTCGCGAGGGTCGTGTGCACCTACCCAGCCTCGTGGATAACCCCAAAGCGAAATGTTTTTCAGCCATTCCCCTTCGTTGGTACCCAAGGCTTCCATCAACTCAGTACCTCTGACCTCGCCAGGTCGAAGTGTTTCAAGCCATTCAAGTCGCTGCTTTCGCCATTCCTCAACGACGTGTATACGCTGGTAGTTGGTCTGGTTCTCCCCTTTGTAGAAAGAAAACAGCTGTCGGGAAAGCGCGATGAGTTCGCGATCCCAGGGTTCTGGGCAGGCGGACACGACGTGGCCAGGTAAGCCGCAGTTGAAACAGCGAGCTGTGGGTTCTGGGGGAGGTGGGGTATCGATATCGTCATTACTATCGCCAAGGACATCCTGTGAATGGCGCATATATAGACCATAAGGTTCTTCCCAGTTGGTGCGCGAGCTTGAGGTTCCGGCGCCGTCCGTGTCTATGATGTAGATCACTGTATCGGTGTGTCCTGGGGACTGGTATCCTCCTTCTTCATCTCCGATAGGTCCCATTGTTCGAGAGCTGCTGTGACTGTTTGCGCGTCCCACCGGCCTTTTGCAATCTCCTTGCCTTCAAGGTGAAGCGCCGGAATCCAATATACGTATTTGCGCT
This sequence comes from Pluteus cervinus, assembly GCA_004369065.1. Classification (NCBI taxonomy): domain Eukaryota; kingdom Fungi; phylum Basidiomycota; class Agaricomycetes; order Agaricales; family Pluteaceae; genus Pluteus; species Pluteus cervinus. The sequence goes on from ML208705.1 coordinate 3,746, forward strand.
TCCACTTTTCTTGTCCTAAGTCCTGTATGTTGATAGTATCTAGCTGGAAAGGTCGCTGAGAATCGCGTCGAATCAGCGTTTGGCAAAGCACACGAGGTGGATATATGCGCACAGTTTGCTTGACTTTTGCCAGCTCAGCTTTCGCAACCTGTCTTTACTGTGGTCAATTGAACTGGGTTTGTATCAATGATCAGTTTGCGATACGCACATCACAAAGCGAGCAACTTGGACCAGAAAAAAGCGTTAGACGGGGTATACGGGCGAGACGAGCAGCGGCCATTGAGTCAAGCCGTGGAGATGGAGGGTGTTGTGGGTCCACGTGATGGAATCAAAGCGGAGGCGAAATAAGCGTTCAGGGACACTGAACTCTCTCTTTGCTTGCGCACTTCCTGGCAACCGAGGCCATTTGGTCAACATAAAGGGCCCCGAGGTTGATGTCTGGTTATGACTCTGCCAGAACCATCCTGGCGAGTAAAGAGTGCGTAAAACATCTTTTCTCTTTGACGATCGTGTTGACTTTGTGGGTGCCTGTTTTAGCACGCCCATGTCCATTTTACCAACAAGGTCGCTGCCTCTTTGCCGACTCTTGTAATTTCCTTCACAATGTGTCGATCAAGGCTACGCCTACTGTTACTCTTTCGCAGCAGGAGGATTCTCCAGCAGAGGTCGAAGCTAAACCTCGTACGCCACTACGCCCACCGGTTGTCATGATACAGTCTCCACAGTCCATGCGTTCACCCCCGCGCTCTCCTCGAATGAATGACCTGCTGTCTGCATTAAGGGGTGTCATTGCAGAAGAACCAGAAGAACCAGAAGAGGAGAATGGCATGGTGGAAGAAGTTTACAACGGAGTCGAGCCTTCGCTCGACGAAAACGCGACAATCACTCAAATGCGCTCGGTTTCGCGTTCGTCAGAAGATGGTTGGACGATGGTTGACGACGCTGGCAGTCTTCCACCCCCTTTTGACCCTCCTGACGGGCCTATTTCTGCTCAACCTTCGGAACCACACCCGTCTCCTGGTGAACCCATTAGAACACCCAGCCGACCTCCCTCCCAGATCATCGCGCCAGGACCTAGAATTCCTCCTGCTCGGTCATCTTGTGATCTGCTCTCCCCCGTCAACATGTCTGTTGATCTTACGCACTTTAGTCCATTTTCCTTCCGACCACCAGATGACGATGAAGAGCCAATCGACTCTGGATATGCAGATACATGGAAATCACCGCGTCCTCTGGTCAGAACTCCACCGAGAAGTCCAGCTATGAGCTCGACCTTTGATTTGCTTTCATCACCTTTTGGTTCATTCTCGAATCGCGTCCTCTCCCCCCGACTTAGCGCCTTCATTAATTCCCGCCCTTCGTCACCTGCCGCTATCACTGGCGATGTTTTCCCAACACATGAAGAGCCTGATGCCTTTGATCTAGACTCTCCATCTGTTATGGCGGCTCAGATTGAGGCTCAGGTCCAAGGCGACACCATTGACACACCCGCCCATCATACACCGCGTTCATCTACTCCTTCAATGGACGTGATAAGCCTGATTCAAAGAACCCCAATACAAGTCGCAACCCAATCCCCAGCGGAGCCCGGTCCTGTCGTCGTGGACGAAGGCGTTCTCGAAAACGATGCATATGGTGAAGTTTCTCACTGGAGCTCCGATGGGCAGCCCACTGCTGTGTACGCTGGCACTACGTCTACACCCGCATCCAAGCCAGCACCACTACTTCTGGCTCATACGGAGGACACCTCACTCACACTGGATGCCGTTTCCAATCGAGAAAAGGCAGAGGAAATTGACGAGGAGGATGATACGGAAGACACTGGGGTTGTACAAGAGAGCCCCTTTGACGACGACGAGGTCGCTGACGGGGAAGATGAATGTCTAGTGTTCTCTAGCACCCCACAGAAATCCAGTTCTTACACAGATGCGTTTGCACCATCCCACGTAACTCCTAAGAACGTTATCGAGAAGCCCCGCCCAGCGCCTCTCCAAACATTCCGGTCGCCCTTGGTCTCGACAGTTTCCAGTAGTCTTCAGGTCCAAAAAGTCGAAGGGAATGATATTGTGATATCGGGTAGTCCCACCGCGCGTCTGGCCTATCTCATGAGTCCAAATCCTGACCTCAACGAGAATGACACAATCGACTCCTTCTATGACGCATATGGTCTAGACGAAAAGGAACCTGAGGGAACCGAAATGGCAGAACCTGTCAGTCTTCCCCCACCAGGGCAGCAGGAAGCCAAAGAAACCCCTACGCCCCCAAGACCTTTCCCGACCCCCAAGCGTTCTAATTCCGATACCAGCAGTTTGTTGCGAGAGCGGGTGTTCACACCACCTCTCGCGGACAAAAGGCGCTCCAGTATCAGGTCAGCCAGAATGATAGATTCACCAAGTTCATTGCCATCACCGTCATCTTCTGCTGGTTCCATATCTCGTGGCAGGAATTCACCATTTTCGCCCGTGTCGGAGAGGGATCAACCAACGAGTAGCACGAGGAGCCAAAGTCCTGATGTACAAGAAATTCAAAGGACGAGTAAGGTCCCGTTCGGTTTCAGGCAATCATTTGCGTTGGTAAGAATATATGACAGATTTTTTCGTGGTTAGGTTACTGAATTGCTCGTTATTAGGGGGGTGTTCGTAATTCCTCATTGATATCGAACCGCTTGTCGAAAGGCGGCTTACCATCTGCGCCTCTTCCTGATTCTTCGTCCACACAAACTTCCTTGCACAGTCCGTCTTCCAGCGTTCCTCCTCGTTCTGCTCCGCCATCCACCTCTTCTTCAATTCGTTCACTCAGGCCCCTTCGTTTGGTAAGATTTGTTTTTATGTATGTATAGGGGGTAGCTAACGTCCACAATAGTCTGCTCTCATTGCTTCCAATCCGTTTTCATCGCAACCATCCTCTCGTTCTTCGTCTCGCATCTCGCAACAGCATATATCTGGTATGTGCCTCTCATATTCTCTCTCTAGGCTTTTTGACGATTGTGCATCCACAGGGAAACGGTTATCTACGTCTTCGTCTATTTCAAGTGTATCATCAGGGAACCCTTTATCGAACCATCCTTCGGTATGTCAACTTGTACCTCATCGCTTCTTTTTTTTTTTTGCTCACCGGCACATATCGTAGCTTTCGTCTGCACGTTTATCATTAATACCAGAACATTCACACAATACCCTTGCTCATGATACCGATCTTTCGCCTTCATCGCCCTCACCCAAGTTAGCTCGATTTTCCGCTTTCCAGCAGTCCGAACCCCGAACCGCTCCCATCAACCCGCGGGCCTCCTGGCGTGGCTCTTCGCCTGTGTCCTCTGATCCTCAAGGCCATCAACGTGCTTCTAGTAGATTGTCTGAACCTGCTATCAGCACCTTCGATGAGGATGAGGAGAACGAAGAGGACACGCAGGAATACGCGGGAGAAGATACCATCATCCATAACCCAAAGAGAGCATCATCTGTGGCTCTCCGAAGATCAGCTACGATTTCACATACCGCCCCCGCATCGCGTTCTTCCACTGCTATTCGTGCTTCACATGCCATCGCCACACCTGCTCCTACATTGATGTTTGCGATTGCGAGTGATGATGTAGATCAGGTCAAACAAGTTTTGGAGAGTGGTGATGCTGGTCCGAATGATACAGTCGGACCGCAGAGTGCGTTGGAGTTTGTGTTGACGAATGATAGGTTGACGAACAAGATGGAGATTGTGAAGACTTTGTTGGCGTACGGAGCTGACCCTGCACCCATCGTCAAGAAGATGGGTCGTGCACCTACATCCGCGAATGCTAGTACTAGCGCTGGTCTAAGTGCGCCTAGTCAGTCACCGGCTTTAGTATCTTCGCAGGTGTTGGATGCGTTGGATGCGTTAGACCCGGCGACGAGGTAAAATTCTTAAACATGAATTTCGTCTCGATGAATGGTCCTTAACTAGTTTTCAGGTATTATGTGGCTCGAGCTGACGCTGCCCATACCCGTCGAACTTCTGCGCTTATCCATCGTTCATTCTTCCGTCCTCTTACCAGAGTGCGGTATGAGCTCGTTGGTCAAGATCGGGCCATTGAGCAGCTGTTCCGAGTTTTGAGTATCCATTCAAGGCAGTTATCAGCAACTCCCCTCGTCGTGCTTTTGTGTGGACCAAGTGGACATGGAAAGAGTTTACTGGCGAGGAAATGTGAGTGTATTATGATCCTGGGTCGGGGAGATGAATAATTGATTATCTCTGAATTCAATTTATTTTTTGTGCCGCTACGATATAGTTGGTGCGCTCCTGGATGTGCCAACCCATACGGTCAACATGACGACACTGCGATCGACACACGATCTTTGGAAATCGTATTCCATGAGTCCTTACGAGGTTCGCACGCCTTACCTCTGTTCCGAACGGGTGTTGATCCTTGCTTTGGCAGACGCCGACTTCGTGCACACTTGCAGAGTTTTTGATCAACAACGAAGGGAAACGATGTGTTGTCGTCTTGGATGTGTGTTTCAGCCCTCATCATTGTTGTCATGGTTCTAATTTTACCTTACCATTCTATAGGAGATTGAAAAGACCGAGGACGAAAAGACTTTGTGGTCGCTGCTTATGCCTTGGGAACTCGGACGATGTTCGTTTGAGGCGAGTAGTCGACATATTGACGTCCGGAATGTGGTTTGGTTGGGTACTTCAAATATCGGACATGATCTCGTGTTTCAACATCACGAATCAAGGGACTACTCCGATGAGATGATGTCAAGGGAAGAGTACGTTGCTCTGATGGAAGCCCTTCGGCCGAGGGTCTCAGAGAGACTCGGGGTGAGTTCTATGCAAGGTCTTACTCATCATGGAGATTCTGAACGAAAATATCTTCTCCTGGCAGGCGTCGATCATGTCGCGGGTGACCACGGTACTTCCATTTGTGCCCTTCACGCTTGAAGAAAAGCGTGCCATATGCTCGGAGGCTCTCAACACACTCGCAGGAGATATGCTCCGAGAGCTGTCGCCGAGTACGGTAGAGTCTGCGATTCAAGAAGCGCTGGCGTCTTACGTCGTGACGGAGGGTGCGAGGTCGTTGTATAGAGCCATTTCTAATAAGTTAGTAGATATTGTTTGAGTATAATGGTGCGTTTTTCAATAATAGACCCGTCTTGCATCAGTGGGCGCTCAAAGGCTTGAGGCACTCTGCGTGTGAACGTGGTAACGTCGGCGGCCGAAAACCTGGTTCTTCAACTTTCGACTTCGCCCTTTGCCTTACAGAATGCAAGCCCGGCACCAACTAGCGACCAACACTGGCCAACGTCGACCAGCAGGTCGATCGGCCCCGCCGTGCCTGTAGAAGGTGGAACCACGCTGCAATTACCCCAGGCTGGTTCTCCGGATCAAAACCTTTGCGAGGTGGTCACTTTGAATTACCCATTCCGCCTCATCACAGCTAACCAGTTCTTATTCAGTCATACTGTAATACATCAGTAAAGGATCAACCTGAAGACTTGATCCATTCAGCAAGGCCTTCGTCATTGGCAGAACTGATTCGTCTCACGCATTGATGCTATCTTCCATCCGTCAAAATGAATTGGGATACTCGGGCTAGCTGATGACTGGCTGCTTGCTTCGAGCGCTTTGCGAGGTAAATTTGGTGTAAAGAATAAACTCTTCTCTAGGTGCCAAGAAGATTAACATCTTAGCCTTTTCCCGTTGAACAGGTCCAAAGATGCGACGGGTTGTGATGGCCTTGTGAGTGCTCGTGGTGTTCGTGGTGAGTCTCGCAGGTGCAGCATGGACTTTACCGGGTTGTTGGGGTACAACGAGATCAAGAGGGTCGAGGCCCGGCCATGGGTGCATGGATGCCGATGTCTTGAAACGCATCTCTGGATGGCGGATGCCTGTGATTGCATCGCCCCGTCGTTTCTGTGACGTGAACGGGCCTCTTGATCGCGTTGATGCAAGGGACTCTGTTATTTTGAGTCTCGAATCATGTTATCACGACGAAATGCCTGGGTGTGCTGAATGCTGAATGCTGGATTGCTCGTGCCCGCGCTCCCAATCTCTCTTTCCCCATTCCTTCATATATTCGCTTTTGCACATGGCTAACTCGAATACAGAATCACCCATGCCTCGAAATTCTAACCTTTTGATGGTCTCCTTCGTTATCTGCTCCATTGGGCCACATATGATTGCCATTTCTCCTGCGATCGAGATATCAGCCGATCTAAGCGGCTGCGGCATTGTATATCATTTTCCTGACCCATGAGCATGGTTTTGATTGGGTGCACAAGTTATATCACACAACAACCTTCAACTCCGTCCCTTCAGTTTTTATTCCCCTCCACCACCCCTTTCCTCCCTTCCCTCCTTCAGGTTTGAGGCTCAACGCCATCTGACCAACCCTGTTCGTTCTTTCCCGTTCAAGTCTTGTCTTTCAGGCACTTCTTCAAAGTTAAGAACATAGTCGGATCGCGATGCCCCACATTCTTCAAGCCCGCTCAGCCCACCACATCCGAGGGGAGATCAATGCCCCTTCTGGAACACAACAAGCACCTACGGCATCACCTTCGCCCTATATCAGTCTCCCCAGTTCGACTATAGGGCTTGCTGTTGGCATTACCATCCTTGGGCTCATATTAGTTGGAGGTGCGTCTCGCGAAGTTTATTGACCTGAGCTTTACTTGACGTATATTCAACCCCAGGCCTGCTTGCTTGCGGTATCAGAGCATGGAGACGGAAAAGACAATCGAAAGCGGCACCATCTGCCAATTCCGATAAGCCCAAACGCTTCAACCTGACTCCAAGTATCAAGCTCGAAGAACCGCAAAAACCTGTTTTCGCACTCTCTGTACCTGATGCTGATACTGCTTGGGTTCCTCAAATCCGTACCCACTACGGGGTTCCAGTCACCTACCCGGATACCTACCTCAATGGATCTTCCGCGTCTTCCTCCAAGTCAACGAAGAAAGCTCAACTTGCATTAAACCTTAAAGAGGACAACCGCCCACCACCCCCTGCCTACGTGACGCATAACGATGAGCCACAATGGCTTAGTGTGCCGCCCCCCACCCACCCTTCGCGCCCTCCAGCTGCACCAACCCCACCAGCGGATCGTGCTGTCAGGCCACACTTCTCACACTTCTCGGTCGTTTCAGAGCTCAACGTTCCTCTTGCCAGCCCTGCTAGATCCGAATCATTCGCTGTTGATCTTGCAAGCCCATTATCACCTCGCCTGAATAGAGAAGAAGCCTCACGGCCCATCAACGACCCCAAGGCGCCTCGTCGGATGATTGTTATTTCCACCTTCTCTCCTACCATGCATGACGAGCTCGCCGTCGCAGTGGGAGAAGAGATTTACCTGTTGGAAGAATTCCATGACGGTTGGTGTCTCGTTCAGCGCGGGGACGAACCCAACGCACCTAGGGGTGTATGCCCTCGATTCTGTCTTGGTAGCCATCAGGCGACTCTTCTCCAGGCTATCAACCGGAATTTGACAACCAACGTCATCTAGAAAGCAGTCGCATCGAGTGATATCACAAGCTACAGTGATGTACTCTACCTTCCCCCTCCGAACGATTATATACGACCAAACTCTACAAAATGGGTATCCACGTTCTTTTTCAACCAACTTATCATGATATCACCGCCTCCCCCTCGCAACTACTCCAATTTCGCCTTATTTATCCCTTTTTCGTTATGCATATCGGAGGATAATTTTGGGACGCGTTTCCGAACGCCCTCCATCTTGTTATTTATAGGGGCATTTATCCGACCAGTTCATTTTCCTAGTGCAAAGTCGCCCCCAGTTTCTCCTAAGACATACCCTGTCACTCTTATTCCTTGCGGTGCACCAGTGTGCCAGCCTCTCGTCGTCCTGCAAGTCAGGACGTTTGTTCATTACTTGCACCAGAATGTAAACTCATAGATCTACCCCGTAGTTACTATCCGTTGAATGAGATAGCACCAACTGCTTCAACTCCTTGCAAGTCAACTGCGTGACACATGAGCAGCTCCGTTCTGGCAGTGAACTCTTTTCCGCTTCCACCATCTACAACGATACATCTCCCTTACCATTGGGATCATTCATTTTGTTTTTCCCGCCCACCTCTCACTAGCTCACACCTTGTCAGGACAGCCAAAGCGTGCTCAGCACCCAAGTGAACGATACAGTCGACGATTGGGTATACGTACTGAAGCCTGGGCCTGCCCGCCCGCCCATCGCGACTTCATGCTTATCTTGGGTAGCCCCCTTTCGGCTTGTCAGAGCCTCCTTCGGAGTCTCACCCGTCTGTTCACGACTTGTCCATCAGACTACTAACCTAATTTATTTGTATCCTCAACGGAGATGTGGGAACACAGCTCAGATGGTCATTTATGAGATATCGCAAAATCTATACAGCTTGATTGCGTTTAAATAATCTTGTTATAGGTCCTCAGGCAGTAAAGCCTTTCGTTTGTATTTGCCTTGGTCCCTCATCCACTGAATGTAGATAGCCGTCAGCATTAGAGGAAGACTGAAAGTAAATGTTATTGCTGACCTGCCGATATTGGTGAAGTGATCCTATCCTTTCACCTGTTATTTTTTGAGAAACCCTTAATGAACCTCTAGAGTGAATGCGCACCGTAGTAATCTGGCACGGGATTTGTTGGGCTTTGCAGGGATGCGTCAACCCGGTTTTTCGCTATCCTTCGATAGAATTCCTTGTCCCGAGCATCAATGAGGTTGAGGTATCGTCTGTGGGACAGTCGCCACAACGAAGTCCCGAGTGTAGGACCCAATGCAGCCCCAACGCCTGTTCATGATCGGCATATAGCGGACGGGTTGAAAGAGCGTCTACCACGCACCAACACAACCGACGGTGCAAAAACCGTAGAACATGAATGGGTCAAGTCCCTGGCCAATAGTCAATAAAGAATAGAAGTAGAAAGTGTAGAAATAGACGCACCATTATTGGTTTCGTAGGGTCCGTCTCTCGCGTGCCAAAATAAGCCACTCCGCCGACAAAACCTAGAATCGCGGAAGGAACCGTGAAGGCCTGTCCCCCATCTGAGCAATTTATCAGAGGTTGAAGCTGCAGTAGACGCACAATTTGCCACTTTCGTTTACTCCGTCGAATAGCCAAATATTCTGGCCATGTCAGTGTTTCCGGGGAAGTGGACTTGACTGAAGACAATGTTGAATTGAATCTTGAAAGAGCGGAAGTATTCTTCGCGCCTTGTCGACCTGCGCAGACTAGCGAGGAGTGTAGTGGTTGTAAGAGGGAGCGTTGCAGAGCCAGATTGGCCATGGTTCGAGTTCGTCAATGTCAAGGCTGGAGAACGCGTTGGGCTCAGAAGTCGGACATTCGGAAAACGGCGAAAATAGTCAACTCCGAACGGAACGGATATCTCACGTGCAGACCGCCCTCGCTTCCGTTTTCGCTTTCCAGTCACCGCTGAACAGCACCCTCGGACTTGTCTACGAGGAAATGGCTCTCTCTGCTCCTCCAACGTGTAACTCGTGCTGCGAGGCCTGCTGTAATACTTTGGCACACTCCGGGAACCCCCACAACGAGAGTGGGCCATCACAGCCCTCTCCGTATGCTCTCCAGAATTTACTGCCAGTCGGAACAGTCCACCTCAGCGTTGTCAACGACGCGACACCTACACTTTGTACCCATAATCATGCTGAGGACGGCTGGCACCCATTTCAGGGCTCTCTCTTTCTCGGCTGGCTTACTCGTTTGGCTGATGATGCGCTTTGCGGCGAACTCGACTTCCTCATCAAAAACCGTTTCCTGGAGGCGACATATCAAGCGTACAATGAAAACACTGTTATCATTAGAATTTATTTGATTCCATATGACCTTCGTCACGTCCAAGGAAAGCTTAGAATTCGAAAGGATGCAGTTCTTGGTCCTGCTCGAAGATATCTGCGCAAATTACTTCCTCTGATCTCTCAATCAAAGGCAACCTGGAAAGGAAGTGAAATCGAACCCTTTCATCCTTTTATGCCGAATGAAGAGGTAAGCGATGAGGACTAAAGTAACCATTCACCAACTGTTCTCAACTTGTCATAGGACAGTCGGACACTCTCAGAAATTTATGGCGATCTGCATTCCCCAATCCCAGTCCCTCCTTCACAGGAGGACGATATCGCACGGCGTCTTTTGGACTTTGAGGATGATCTTGGGGGTCTTGGGATGCGCAGCACCCTCTACCGTTACCAGCGGCGTACCGTTGCTGCAATGGTCCAAAGGGAGAAGAGTACCGAGGATATTCATGATCCCCTTTTCGTTGCATTCAAGACCATCAAAGAAGAATGTTTCTACATACAACCTGGAACCCTGCAAATCTTACGGGATTGTCCCAAGGTTGCACCTACGCGCGGTGGCCTCTTGTGCGAGGAACTGGGTGGGTGATGCTGTCGATACTCTTTCGTGGATACTGATAAATGCTACAGGCACTGGGAAGACGGTGATGGTCCTGGGCCTCGTTTTGTCAACGCTCAATCAGCTGCCAAGTCCCGAAGTTTCCATCATGGACGACCGGCCAATACTTACACCACTTGCATTTCGCCACTTTCCTTCAGACGAATTCCACATCGCACGACAGCGGCTCTATCGCGACTCTGACCCTCCTGATCCTTTCCGTACCTCACGGGTGCCTTCCTTAGTGGAAATTCTCCTACATAAGATGAGGACTGACCCGGATATAACTATTCCGAACACGACGACATCTGGTGGAGCTTGTTTGTTTTCCAAAAAGCTGACCCTTGCAGACGCACTCGACAGCTTACCCCTCGGCAAATTGCTCCAAGCCAATACTCCGTTCTACCATTATTATTCAGGAGAGCCCACGTTACAATATCGTACAGACCGAAAAGCCACGACACCGGGTCCGCGAGTGGTCTACCTGTCTCCGGCAACACTTATCGTGGTTCCTGCTAATCTCATTAGCCAGTGGGATAGGGAGATTCAAAAACACTGTGAACACCCGCTTCGCGTTTTCATCCTTCGAACTGGTACAAGAATGCCAAGTGTACATTCTCTCGCCTCAGATTACGATGTATGTGTCAATTCCATTCGATCAATACGTATGGGATCTCACGTTTCTTTACAGATTATCCTGATGACCTATAATAGTATGCTCACTCCTTTCACAATCTTTTCGATCTCATCCGTTTTCAGGATTTACTGCTGAAGATGCAAAGAAGTCAGTGAACAAGCTGCATTCTTTGAAGTCATGTGAATGTCCAGAGTATCCTGGTTACCGCATCCCCGACTGCAAATGCAAGAACAAAGCTGGAGTATCCCCGCTCCTACAAATCCGGTGGAAGCGCCTCGTCATCGATGAAGGTCACGTCTCCGCCTCGCTGTCAACAATCCTCACGCCGTTCACTAAACTCCTGAGTGTTGAGCGAAGGTGGATTGTGACCGGAACACCAACTACGAACCTGCTTGGACTGAGTTTGGGAGGTCGATCAGCCGAGGCCGAAGGCGTTCCAGATGAAGACGTTGACATGGACCCCACTACGACCAGAGACACACTTTTGGCCGAAGCTGTCACAGATCCGACCCAACCAGAAGCTCAGAGACAACGACGCATTTGGACGAAATACGATCGCGAAGACCTCTTAAAGTTAGGGAACATGATCACGCATTTCGTTGCTGTCCCACATCTCATTGCGGAACCTAAACTGCTTGTAACCAACGTAATAGACCCACTCCTCGACGCAAATGGACCCCGACCAGGATCCATCCAGGTGTTGAGCCAGGTCATGGAGATGGTCATGATACGCCACCGGTGAGGACTTTCTCTCTTGTAAACCCGAATAATCCATTCACGACATACCAACAGAATCGAGGACGTCGAAGCAGAAGTGATTCTACCTCCTATCAAACACGACTCTATCTTGCTGGACCTCGACCCGTTTGCTATTAAGTCGTATAATGCCAGCCAGGCCACCATTGTTATTAACGCCATTGACTCGCAAAGAACTGACCAGGTCCGTATTCGTGTAATTCTTGAAGTAACTCAGTCTAATTCATGTTTGAACAGGACTACATGTTCCATCCTCGAGTATGACGGCAATATTACCTTGCAAACTGATGCTAACTTGGCTTTAGAACACAGATATTCTTCAACTTACCGTCAAGGTCATGTCTCAGTAAGTATCTCCCAGAATTTGGAGTAAATGTTACTTAGTGGCCCAGAATCATGTTTTGGTCAATCAGCGAAGACCTATATCACGCAGATCAGCTGCTGCAAGACGAACTCTTGCACATTAGCACGGCAGTGGAGCGTAGCATGCCCCCCGAGGATATGCAACTCATGAAAGATGCCTTCAGACACCTGTAAGTCTGCTGCGTCATCATAGCATGCATATCTTGATGTTAGCTTAGCCATATTGCGGCAGAGGACCCACTCTGGCGTGCGATGCAGATGCACGAGGATGTTCCCTATCGAGTGTTTGGTGTGAATCCCCTCGTTTTCGAAGGATGGTCAAGGATGCCAAAGGGAGAAGACTCGGACGCAAATCCGACCGGATTCATACACCCAGATAGGCTCATCAAGCTCCGTCAGCATGTCAACGCACGTCCTTTGGCCACGATTCCAAATTTGGTTGAGGAGGGACAGCTTATCGCTGAAGAAGACATAAAAATCCGCAGGCTATACGAGGAGTCGTTGAGGAGAAAGAAGTCAGAACGGCGGAACAAGTCGAATCGTCAACAAGACCCAAATGTGACGGCCAAGGCGACGACTGCGGCGAAGAGAGCGAGCGCAACGGAGACACTGAAGGAGGTCCAGAAAGAGCTGAATACTTCGTTAGCTCGTGCGGACAGTGAAGGTCAAGAACAGCTTTCCCCCTCCCCGCCACAGCCCCTTCCAATCCAGCATAACCAAGCATCTTCTGGGTTGGTGCTATCCTCTCCCGTCATCACGACGCGTATAGGGTCTTCCGCCTCGAGCAAGCTGAACTATATTATCAAAGAGGTTTGTATTTCACGTCCTGGTGACGCTCGCGCCTTTTAACATATACACCCAGGTGCTGCAATACTCGCCAACGGAGAAATTTCTCATCTTTTCGGACTCTGAACTCTCCCTAGCGCATATTGCTGAAGCACTCGAACTCATTGGCGTCAAGTACCTTCGATTCACCACCCAAGTCACGCCCCAATTCCGTGAGCAATTGGTGTTGACATTCGAAACATCAGAGACGTTCCGGGTATTCCTGATGGAATTGAAGCATGGTGCCCGAGGACTGTAAGCATTTCTCTTCTAGGATTCGGCTGGGTTTGACTCCGTACATAGGAACCTGATCTCTGCGTCGCGAGTAATTTTCTGTGAACCGGTGTGGCAGGCTGATGTTGAAAGCCAAGCTATCAAGGTCAGCTCACAGCAACTTTCCTGGAGAAATACCTCATAACATATTCCAGCGAGCGCATCGTATCGGCCAAACCAAGTCAATACATGGTACGTCGGTGATCCCACCAGCAAAGGTGTCCTTGATAACCGGACTTTTACAGTGAAAACACTGGCAATTCGAGGCACTGCAGAGGAAAATATGGTTGCACGCCGAGAGGCTTTGCGAAGCAACCAGGGAAGGCTACCGAAATTGACCGAAGAGGCTGGGATGAGGCACTTCATTGCAGTAAGTTATCCCTTAACGCCCGGTTCGGCCATCATCTCATACGCACCTTAGAACCCCAAGTTTATCGAAGAAACCCCGACAGATCTACCGGTTATTAATGTGCCACTGATAAAGCCCCCCTCAGCGCAGACGCAAGGACCCTCGACCTCACCTCCAAGAATACATTTCGACATACGATCACGGGCACCTGCAGATGCAGGAACGTCGGACGCTTCTCAGCGTCGTGTTTCTGTACAAGGACCTGTCATCTCTGATGCCCTGCCAACAACCGACCCCAGGCCCCGCAAAAAGAAAGCAAGGGCAGTCCGATTTGCGTAATGTTGTGGTTGTGTACTTTTCTCGTTCTTCTGGGTTTTCGGGATCTCGTTGACTTGTATCATACCCTCATGAATGTATCAACTAAAACACACACTCCGGAGGGCCCGTATGAATCCGTCCAGCTCGTTGGACGACAAAACTAGGAAGTCATTCGTGGATGTTGTCCTCGGTCTCGTTTTCCACGCAAGATCCTCGGTGCAGTGGGCGGCTTGCTATGATTGGCTATTATCACCGGAAATTTATGGATTCACTGCAGTCTGTCTGACTCTTTGATCCCTAAGGCCTACGAATGGGGTCTTGGTATGGAACTTGTAAGAAGGTTCACCAAATCTCGCATCGTAGGTTGCACGAGGCGTCCGTTTGCAGATGGCTATCGATGGCGATCCAATCAACCAACTGCGAGGTCAGCCGCTCCCTTCACCCACCATCTCCCCGAGGTTATCGTTCTTGGCCTCCCCCGTTGACATCGAATGCACTACTCAGACTGACCGAAGTACTAGCACTCAAGATGTTAAGTACCTCTCATTAGATCTAGATGCCCACCTCTTCATCTCCACTCGGCTTTACCTCTCTTACGGCACAATCGACATATCGAACATGAGATGGGGCGTCTTCTGGTCTGCCTAGATTGGTAGTCGACTGGAAGGCCTGGATTCATTTCTTCCGGGATTCCTGGCTGAGTCGGCGCAGGGATAGCCTCAGGTTCGCGCCACTTGGGCCCATAAATTCGCCTGGGTTTAGTCGGTCCAGTGGCGTTCTGGCCAGACGAGCTATGGTTGACAACATTGACGCTGGCAGTGGTGACGTCAACAATGCAATTTACATAATCTTGCTCACGCCTGAAATTAATCAGATACCAGCTGGACCACAACTCTTCTACGAACGGCTCCCTTCTGTAGAAAACTATACGGCCTATCCAGAAAATTCGGAGATGAGCACCATCGCATAATTTGATACTAAAAACCGCCCTTCCAACTAGAAACCAGCGCGGGTGATGTCATCCAAGGGTCAATTCTGCAATTGCAACTTTTAATTTGCAAGTGCATACGCAGCCATGGCTTTTCGCTTGCTTGACCTTCTACTTGAGTTAATCCTCAAAATATTCGTAGACCTCGGTTCTCAGACTCTGGTCCAGTGTAGAGCGGTAAGCCCAACTTGACCATCTCCAATCGCAAATTCTGTTCACCAAAATACCTAGGTCTGTGCGCAATCCCTTGAAATAATCACTAATGATACCGAACTTCAATACCTCATCGAGTTTTCTCAGCAAGAATGGTCGACACCCGTATACCTTTCCCGACTTCTTGAGAGTATGATCAGGCCCAGTGGGCGTCTCAACGCCCTCAGTTCGTTCATTCAAACTCGGAGTAGTCTCACGGATCCCCACTGGCACGACCTCTCTGTGGGTGGATTTAAAATCATAAAGCGGCATTCTGACCAACAGGCAGTTCAAAGTTCTTCAAAGCCTTGACTAGTCCTCAGATCGTATCGCGTCACATCCGCACGAGGAGGGTATAGCAGCCGTGGTACCGGAAAACCTTATACACTGGAGATGGAACAAAACCCGGGAAGCTCCCAAGATTTACACACCCTCCTTCTCGCGAAAGGTCCTTCTGGCTTTATCAACTCCGGTCGAGATGACATAGATAAACCCCACCTCAAGATACGCGACCTTCGCTCTGTCGAACACTTGCCACGAATTCAATCCCAATCAGGGACATTTGGCTGCAATGCCACTCGACCGACTCCTCCTGGGCTTTCAAGACCTATCTAACTTCTCTGCTTAGAGCTGTTGAAGGACATCTAGAACACAATGCAGTTCTTTGCGACAACTGGCGCCATGGCCTCGACTTCGAGCCTGACCTCTGCCCAACGCCACCTCGTGACGCGCGTTTTCTCCTGTCCAACGCCCTTCTCTGACTCCGAAGGATCCACTACATCATCTCGAACACACGACCACTAGTTTTGTTATCTCAAGTTCCTGGACTTTGGCAAGACTCAGGTAACCCGTGTAATCCGTTTATTAGGCAGTAGAACCCCCTCTGCCTCGCTTCGGCGCATTTTCACCGACTCTCAGAAAACTTTGCCGATAACAGGTCCGGAAGCTTGCAAGAGATTAATGGGCGCTAATGACGGGCTGGGATGGCGCCCCACCCTACAGGCATTTGCGGAAGTCCTCGATCGCAGTAAACCACTGAAGCTGTTTGAGATGCGGTGCTACACTTTCCATATCCTTCCCCGACTACCAAGCTGCTGTCCTTGGCCGCAAGCAACGAGGTGCCCAACCTTGACACGTCCAGATAAGGAGCTTTTCGGCCCGGCTTTAGGTTTACGCGTACGTATGCCCATCGCGATATTCATAATTCAATTTGGTGCGGTTTACCCTGCACATACTGAACTACGGCTATAATAAGGACGCTAGGAGGATCGGTCGTTTCTTGCCTCCGAGCAAGCTAATCTATTATAAGGGTGTATTCTTGTGAGGTGACATCACGCCCACACCTCTACCGCACCTTTCGTCCTGGCGCCACTCATGTGGGTCACCTTTTGTGTGGCGTGTTGGCTTCGTCTTCACCTTTGAGCTTTCTTCAAGTACTGGCCCTTACTGACACCCATTGCGATAAGTGGTTATCGCCTAGTGGCACCATCTTGGACTGTTCCTGGAATATCTGGAGGCCGACAGAACCTGATCCGCGCGTATATATCTGGGCACCCAAGTCACTGCGTGTCTCAAGTCAATCACTTGATACCCAAAGTAGTTAATTACCCTCTGGTGGAACGAGGCTTGGCAAAGTATCATGCTGTGATTCTGGTGAGGCCACAGGCTTTCTGTTACCCGGTTGAGTTGACTGCGCCACAAATTTCGAGTGCAGAGGTCATTACCGTCCGACACGAGTTGCGGCAATACCTATATATAGTGCTACGCCTGTAAGTTCTAGGATAGCGGTGGCAGCTCATTTCAGGATAGCTCTATAACCACTCAACGGTTGCGGTAGCCTAACGCCCAGGCTTTGAATAGACTGATAAGTATCAGGAAAATGGTCCTAATTTGTTGGGGAGGAGGGCTTAAATTAGAAAGGAAATGGGAGGTGAACAGCTGGTATAACGCCACGGACAATTCACGGGAAACAGCAAGATCTCCTCCTTAGTCCGGAAAGGGATATCAGGGTGTGAGAAGAGGTCGGTGCAAGAATCCCTCCGATGTTTGACTGAGCGACAAATACGAACTACCAAATCACCAAAACTACCGACCACGATTATCACTCATTTTAAAATGCCTTAATATTGGCCCATCTTCGACAGTTTTCGCCTGTCGTCCTGCAGTTGCTTACCACAATGGACACACATCCAAACCCTCCAATCGTTCACCTTCCAGGTGAAATTCTGACCACTGTATTCTCTCTCCTTCCACCACGGTCAGTGGTTGGACTGACCCATGTCTGCCGTCGTTGGCGCCAGCTCGCTATTTCCTACCCATCCCTATGGTCTGTCATCAGCCTAGGCGAGCCATCCGAGTCGGTGGACTTCAGTGTCCTGCCAAACTTCAGTATGGCCCTTTCAGACTCTTCTTTGCATGACCTGGCCTCAAATTCTTGGTCACCGCAGAATCTCTCCCCAGACCTCATAGAACTATTCAGAGCCAACCCCGGTTTCTTCGTCCAACTTCACATGTTGGACGAATATCTGACCAGGTCAAAACAACTCCCATTGGAGTTCCATCTTTCCCAGTGTCTAGACCTGGACGGGTTTGACTACTACGTGGATGCCCTCGTAGCACATCTTACTCGGTGGCGTACTGCCTTCATCCAGGTCGAAGATAACGACGGACTTCAAAAGTTACGAGAATGCTTCGGCCTGGGTTCAGGCTCTCCGAGGGGCCTGAATTCCGTCGCGTCGCTGCCCTCCCTCGAGACTCTCTCAATCGACATTCAGATCGGTAGAGATCTAGAAGGTCGAGTGCCCATGCTCCAGGTCTACGCACGCCGCGTACCTTCCTTAACCTGCCTCGTCCTCAGTAACGACGCGATACGTTGTTACGTGAACCCCTTCCTGCCTTCCAGCATCACAACACTCTATCTTGACTGCATTCTATCCTTACACCATTCACTCCAACTGACGCACCAAGCGTTACGCTCTGTCCTTTCTCTCCCCTTACTCGAAACTCTTTCAATCCACGGTACATTCTTTCCTGCCGTTATTTCTCCGCAGAATGACGTCACTCCCATCACGATGGGACGTCTAAAGTATTTTCGGTATCTTGGCTCTCAAGCCGGATTTAGATATCTCGTTCAGCTAATGGAGACACCCGAACTTCGATTCATCTGCCTCGTTGGCATCTCCCTTGCATACCTTTCCCGACATGAATCCTTCAATACTTCAAAAGAACGAGGTCTCTTTGCCACCGTGACCGAATTGATTTTGTTCAATTGCCACTTTAATGCGGACGAGCAGTTCGCGACGTTGTTCAGTTGGGCGCCGAATGTCCAGCAGTTAGGTATTGCGGGTAGATATACGCTCAAGCGGTTTGCGGAGGCCTTGAAAGCCTCGCTCGTACCTGCTCCCGCAGCCGGTCTCTCCGTGCCAACCAACTCGAAGCCACAAATATTTAGGAACTTGGAGTCGGTATGGTTCAAGGTTGATAAGGATTTCAAACTCATTTTCCAAGAATTTATCCTGCATCGGCTTCGAGGGGGGTGGCTGCCGAAGTTGTCAGTGAGCGATCCATTGGAGGGCGACTTACAAGCGGTTGATGGACTGGGTGTCGAGGTGAGGAGATGGGATCACATCCACGAGTGGTCGCCATTCCAAAGTCTGGTAATACCCGGATCGAAGCTTGGGACGGAAAATGCGAATTTTTGGGGTCGGATCAATATCTAGGTTTTAGCTTCTCTTCAAAAGGTTTATCTTACCGTTAGGGCTGGGCTTTTGTGTTTTGTACTTATACGGCCTCCGAGTTTCAACATTGCCTGTGGTAATTCAGCTAAGAATTCGTGTTTGACCTGAAAAATAGGTAGCGTCAAATCAAGCACCCAAAATCCTCACCGTTGAGATAAGTTAATCGCTTCGTTGCTCTGCTTCGTCCACAGCCCGCCCCAACGAGTTTTGGGTTGACGTTCTCTGTTACACATCGGATCCACGTGTTATTCTGTCTTCATCAAATTTCCCGCCCCTTTAAATACAATTTCATCAGCAATAACACGACTCTATCAGCTTAACAGCCTCGTTCTTACATTTAGAAAAAGTGCCTTGCTATCTGGTGACGACCGAGCAAGCATAAGAAGGGCAGATAGTGCGCCCAAGACGGCGGCAAGTCGAATTCATGCCCATCAGACGCCCACCTTGAATGCAAACACTCCAAGAGAACCCAAAATGACTGTAAGTTAAGTGCTTATAGGAAAACCACAACTTTATCGTCCAAGATACGGTAAGTTATACTTGTACGAATGTAATATCATAATATCATAAGAGGTCATGACCCTGTACAGATCCTCGACGGCAAGCATCAGCCAGACGTGTAGTATCCCGGCGGGGGATCATCCGACAGACCGAGCGCCCACGGAGATTGCTGCTGATTCCGCAAGTGAACCAATTGTTCTCGCAACTGGTTCACCTCAGATCTCAATTCTGCCACTTCCGAGGCGCTGTTGCTTTGCTGAACCACAGCCACCCTACCCGTTAACTTCCTTTGCATCTCTGCGACCTTGCGCCCAAGTTCCTGTTGCCTGATCTCTCGGATACTGGCACCATCATCAGGACTGCGATTCATCACAACAGAATGCTCCGCAGACGCTCTGCTTCGATCTATGGAGCGTGAGGGCGGTGTACTCGAGCCCTCCGGATCCGTAAAGCTTGTGACTGGTTGCTCCAGAGTAGGTGTTGCCATGGGGCTAGCGCCGGGGACCCCCGTAGCTGACATCCGACTAGACATCGAGGTATGGGTCCTGCCCGTTAGAGGCGGAACAGACAAGCCAGAGGCGCCAGCATTCCCAAAACCAAAATGTGATTGACTTGGAGGACTGGATGGTTCGTAAGATGGCCTCGACGAGACGGACATCATTTCGTTTCGCCCAGATGGTGACAAGCTCCCAGAAGTATTTGCCAGACCCATTTTTCCATCTGTACCAGAATGGAGCTGACGCGGGTCATGGTCAATAAATGGTGAAATTTGCGGGTGTTCATCAGACTCTGTCTCCCGCTTTCGTTTCCGAAGGCAGTAGAAGGCAATTCCCGCGATTCCAGCTAATGCGAGAACGCCTACGATGGGTCCTACTATAGCGACGACCGGTGGACCCTTTGATACTTTCGATGTTCCGGACGGGATTAGAGTGGGACCAGCTGAGGTACTAGTAGAAGATGTTGCAGCTGCTGTGCCGACACCATCATCGAAGCTGGTGAAAGAATAAGGACACCACACGATACAAAAACAGCCGGACGTACGTGTAAATCGCATAATCAAAACTGACGAAAACATGTCCCCCTGGTGGAATGTTCGGATCCGACGTATTTGTCAATATGGTCACAGTATGGGCTGTATTTGACAGCCCTGTTTTTCCATATGCAAGTGCGTCATACTGAAAATCAGTACTATTCGTAGGTTCATGGATGAAAGTTGAGTCGATGGCCCCATCCAATAGGAATCTGCAGACCGTTCGAGTGGTGATTCCTGGACCCTGGTTGTTCGCGAGAATGAAAAACACGTAAATGGCTACACCTGAAAGCCAGTCAGCGATGCGTCACAGGACGCGAATGTGCGCACCAGTAAACTTCAAGTCGACCGACATGGACGTGAAGACTTGGGGCTGAAAGGTAGCTGCCATCCAGGTCGAATCGAAAGCCAAGGTCTTATCCGGCTGTATTCCACAGCCAACACAATC
>ML208706.1:0-12373 GCA_004369065.1 Pluteus cervinus
CGCGAAGTTCGCTCGTGGTGCGTACTGGCTTGATTTTTCGCGTCCTCATTGGTCCTCAAAGGTTCGCATCGGGAATTGTCACGCAATGAAATGCTAGCGCCGTGTCAAAAGGTGGTGATATGAGTTATTTGTCAATACCACAACTCAGCGAATGACTCGGATGGCGGGAAAACAAGAAATAATGAACAGCCACCAAAAATACGATAAGGAGAATATAAGATGGCACAAGCCTCAGCTGGAGGTTTGCAAAAAAGATGGGTAACTACCATTGTAATGTGTTGCATATATTGGGTAAAGATGTTTGCATCTGGTAACCCAGATCCTAGAGTGTATCAACCCAATGGTGCATTTGCAAATCATTACCAATTGAAATGATGATATACAAACCATCTTCCAACAGTCTGCTGGGCACAAAAGAGCACAAATCATGGGTAATATACAAGACTTTATCCAATAATGGGTGGTTTAGGATTTTTTTACCTAGAAAGTACAGACCTCTGTGGGTTGCATATGTGATATTATCCAAAGAGTCTGGGTGGTATACACAGCACCATCTGTGGTCCAGATAATTATACATATCTTGACCCAGCTGTGGGCTAGCTTGTTCATACCACACATGTAGTTACCCAGGCTGCTGGAACAATTGTTGCAAGATTACCCATAGTCAGGTCATGAGTCAGATAGTTTAACAAGCCCACCCAGAGAATATAGATAAGGTGCAAAACAGTCATCCACACCTGGGTAATCTATACAATATTGTCAAGAGAGCAAAGGCATGTGCTAGATAAGCAAGAAACTTGTTACCCACCTTGGGTGGGTCTGTGCAGAGTGATCCATCTTTTTAGTAAAGTTTGCAAACTACAACCCAGCACTTGGATTAACATAAGTATATCTATCCAGGATTGGGGAAAGAGAGCAGTATATGCACATATTTTGAGGGTAAACATGCACAAAACTATCCAAAATCAGTTCACATCAGGATGACTATTTGCTTAGACTATCCAGCTATATCTATATGCTTGGGTAGGGTGTGTATCATTTACCCAGAGTTGTGGGTGAAACATTGCTGAGCTATCAGCTATGAAGTGAGTCTATGGATAGAACACATCTGTCCATCCAGCCTTGAGGGTAAAAATTGAAATGATCACCCATAGAA
The DNA here is from genome assembly GCA_004369065.1 of Pluteus cervinus. Taxonomy (NCBI): domain Eukaryota; kingdom Fungi; phylum Basidiomycota; class Agaricomycetes; order Agaricales; family Pluteaceae; genus Pluteus; species Pluteus cervinus. The sequence goes on from ML208706.1 coordinate 1,157, forward strand.
TGTTAGATTGTGGGTGAAAACAGTTCTTAGCACCCAGGTGGAAGGTGGTCCTGGGTAAAAAAAATAGGTCACACCCAGGCTTGTGGGTCAATTGGTATTATGTTACCCAGGATGAAAGTCACTAAGTGGATAGTGCACATATGTTTATCCAAGAGTGAGGGTGGAGTTGGAAATCAGTACCCATGGAATCCAAAAAAAAGCACAGCAGATGCAGGTCCAGGTACCTACATATTTCAGGTAGCTGGGTGAGAATGAAATTGGTTACCCATAAGATTTGAATATCAGGATAGCTATAGAGATTATCACCTATACTTATGGATGAACAGAGGTAACTGGACCCAGAGTCAAATCTCTTTATGGATGGTATTTGTATGCTTGCCCATATTACAGGGATGATGTTACAAATGTCTATCCAGGTCCAGTGTATCCATGGATGGCACCCTAAGATACTGACCCAGAATGAGAGGATAGATTTGCAAACCATTATCTGAGGTATGCAAAAAGTACTGCATTGATGGCATTCAGCAGCTAGATATCCATGGTCCTTTTGGATTACTTTGTAATTGATTATCCATGAAATTTAAATAATAGGGTAGCTGCACCTTTTATTGCCCAGACCTATGGATAGACAGGAGTAACTGGACCCATAGTCAAATATCTTGCTGGATGGTACATGTGTCATTGTCTAGAAAAAGGGGTAAGGTCACAAAGATCTATCCAGGTCCAGCATGTCCATGGATAACCCCTAAGCAACTGACCCAGAATGAAAGGATAGATTTGCAAACCACCACCTGGGCATACAAAAAGTACTGTATTTATAGCTTTCAGAACCCAGGTATACATGGCCCTTTTGGATTACTTTGCAATAAGCCACCTATAAAAGTCAAGTGGTAGGGTAGTTGTTGAGTTGAGCACCCAGAATTATGGGTAATTGGACCCAAAATCAAATCTCTTGATGGACAGCATAGGTATGCTCACCCAGAAAACAATGATAACATTAAAAACATCTATCCAGGTCCAGTGTATCAATGGGTGGTCCTTCAAGGACTGATCCAGAATGAAAGGTTAGATATGCAAACCATCACCCAAGGCATGCAAAAAGTACTGTATTTCTGGCATTTAGCAGCTAGGTATACATGCACCTTTTGGATGACTTTGCAACTGATCACCTATGAAGCTCAAACAATAGGATAGCTGTAACTTCTATCACCCATGCCTATGGATAGGCAGAGGTAATTGGACCCATAGTCAAATTTCTTGATGGATGGCATATGTATGGTTGTCCAGACAAAGGAGGTAATTTTACAAACATCTATCCAGGTCCAGCATATCTATGGATGGTCCCTCAAGGACTGATCCAGAATGAGAGATTAGGTGTGCAAACCATCACCCAAGGCATGCAAAAAGTACTGTATTTCTGGCATTTAGCAGCTAGGTATACATGCACCTTTTGGATTACTTTGAAAGGTATTATCCATAGACAGCAAGTAATAGGGTAGCTGTACCTTCTATCACCCATGTCTATGGATAGAGACAGTTAACTGGGCCCATAGTCAAATGTCTTGATGGATGGTATATGTATGGTTGCCCAGTAAAAGGGGGTAATGTTACAAACATCTATCCAAGTCCAATATGTCTGTGGATGACCCCCAAGAAACTGACCCAGAATGAGAGGATAGATTTGCAAAACACCACCTGAGGCATACAGAAAGTACTGTATTTATAGCTTTCAGAACCCAGGTATACATAGTCTTTTTGGATTACATTGCAATAAGCCACCTATAGAAGTCAAGTGGCAGGGCAGCTGTAGAATTGAGCACCCAGGATTACAGGTGAACAAGGGTAATTGGACCCATAGTCAAATGCCTTGATTGATGGTATATATATGGTTGCCCAGAAAGCAGTGATAACATTATAAACATCTATCCAAGTCCAGCATATCTATGGATAGTCCCTCAAGTCCTGATCCAGGATAAACTGATAGATTTGCAAACTTTCACCCAAAGCATGCAAAAGGTGCTGTACTTCTGGCTTTTAGCAGCTAGGTATACATGCACCTTTTGGATCACCTTACAATTGACTACCCATGAAGCTTGAACAATAACCCTACATCACCCATGCCTATGGATAGGCAGAGGTAATTGGACCCAGTCAAATTCCTGATGGATGGCACATGTATAGTTGTCCAGAAAAAGGGGCTGACTTTACAAACATCTACCCAAGTCCAGCATGTCCATGGATGACCCCTAGAGAAACTGACCCAGAATGACAGGGTAGATTTGCAAACCACCACCTGAGGCATAGGCATACAAATGGTATTGTATTTGTAGCTTTCAGAACCCAGGTATACATGGTCTTTTTGGATTACTTTGCAATAAGCCAGCAATAAGCCACCTAGAACTATGGGTCAGCAAGGGTAATTGGACCCATAATAAAATTTCTTGATGGATGGCACATGTATAGTTGCCCAGAAAACAATGATAACACTACAAACATCTATCCAGGTCTGGCATATCCATGAATGGTCTTCAAAGCAGGGACCCTAAATAAAAGGGTGGTTTGCAAACCATCATCTGAGGCATTCAGGTGATAGGATAGCTGTACCCTTTCTCACCCATATCTAAGGGTAGATAACTGCAACTGGACCCACAGTTGAATTTCTGGGTGGATGGGATAAGGATGGTTGCCCAGGAACACTGGTTAGGTTGCAAAGATGTATCTAGTCCAGCATGCCCATGGGTAACCTCTAAGAAACTGATCCAGAATCAAAAGGTAGATTTGCAAAGCTTCACCTGAAGCATATAAAGTTACTTTATTTATAGCTTTCAGCACCCAGGTATAGATGGTTCCTTTGGATTACTTTCCAATAGGTGGATCACCTCTAGGATACTGACCCAGAATGAGAAGATAGATTTGCAAACCATTAGCCCAGGGAGACTTTCAACAGCTGAGTATACATGGACCTTTTGGATTACTTTGCACTTGATTACCCATAGAAACCAACTGATAGGATAACCATGACTTCTATTACCCACATCTCTGGGTAAACTAAGATAACTGAGCCCAGACTCAAATCTCTTGATGGATAGCACATATATGTCTGCCCAGAAAACAATCAGTAGATCCATGGATGGTCTCTAAAGTACTGATCCAGAATGAGGGTATATATGCAAACTGTCACCTGGGAGATGTGAAAAGTACTGCATTTATGGCTTTTAGCAGCACATCTATGATGTTGTTCATATTCTAACCTAGGCAATGCACTTGCAACCACCCTCCATACCAATAGCCTGTAGTTGAAATCTGTTCCATATATCTACAAAGTCCTTATCCATCTCCCTAAAAACGATATCTAATCTTCAAGCATAATTAGAGAATCACCGTGGTTAGGCCAACAAGTTCAAAATGAACAAACACCAGTAATGACAAAAGGAAAGAGAACAAAACACTTGAATCTTGGCCTTGACATTGTCGATGGTGTCCGAGGATTCAACTTCAGCCCTGACGTTGACACTGTGCAGTGGAGTTGGATCTTGGCCTTGGTGTTGTTGATGGTGTCCAAGGATTCATGATCAATCTCTAGTGTTGACGCTTTGAAGAGGGTCTACATGCCGATGTGTTGATGTGAAGTAGGAGGGGAGAGGGTTGGATCGGCGTTGACGTGTTGAAGACCTGCGCGCCGACAAGTAGATATGCGAGAGAGAGAGGAGGGGGTTGGACCTTGGCCTTGGCGTTGTTGATGGCGTCCATTGGGCTTGGTGTTGACGTCGTCAGTGGTGTCCGAGGATGCAACTTGCATGCAATATGCGGGGTAAGAGGGGAGCGGGGTTGGATCTTGGCCTTGACGGCTTTGACGTGTTGATGGCATCCATTGGGCTTAACCTTGACGTTGTCGATGGTGCCCGAAGATTCAACAGCCTTGACGTTGTTGGACTCAACCTCCAGGGTGACTATCTCTCTAGTAAGAGTGTTCGCGAAAATCTGCATCTTGCTGTGCGGACGCAAAACGAGATGGAGAGTGGACCTTCTGGATATTATAATCCGAAAGGGTCTGATCATTCTCGAGCTGCTTGCCGGCGGAAAAGAGGCGCTGCTGGTTGGGTGGGACGCTAAAGGAGGGTGAGACCGTGCCTTCCCACCAGTGCCAACGAGACTTACCGTTCCTTGACTTGAATTTTAGCCTTCACGCTATCAATCGTGTCCGAAGACTGAACCTCCAATGTGGTGGTCTTTCTGGTAAGGGTCTTCACAAAGATCTGCATGCCTCCGTGAAGACGGAGACGAGATGCAAGGCGAATTCCTTTTGGATGTTGTAGTCGGACAGAGACCTGCCATCCTCGAGCGAAGATAAGACGTTGTTAGTCAAGTGGGATCCTGAAAGAAAACGTGAGGTTAGCAAAGGCGAGCCTATCAAGTGGCGAACACGTACCCCACCTCGTCGTGGTGTCAGAGGATTCAACTTGGACCTTGGCGTCGACATGATGGAGATATGCAAGGTAAGAGGGGAGGGGGGTTAAATCTTGGCCTTGATGTTGTCAATGGTGTCCAAGGATTCATGATCAACCTCTAGCCTTGACGCTTCGAGGAGGATCTACGCACCAATGCGTTGATGCGACGTAGGAGGGGAGAGGGTTGAATCTTGGCCTTGACGTTGTCGATGGTGTCCGAGGATTCAACGAGAACCCTGGCATCGACGCGTTGAAGGGGATCTGCACGCCGACGTGTATACATGCAAGAGAGTGGAGGGGGTTGGACCTTGGCCTTGACGTGTTGATGGTGTCCGAGGATTCAACTTGAACCCCGGCGTTGACGTGTTGAAGAGGATCTGCGTGTCAAAGGATTCGTGACCAACCTCTAGCGTTGACGCTTCGAGGAAGATCCACGCACCAATGCGTTGATGCGACGTAGGAGGGGAGGGGGTTGAATCTTGGCCTTGACGTTGTCGACGGTGTCCGAGGATTCAACTTGAACCCTGGCATCGGCACGTTGAAGAGGATCTGCACGCCGATGTGTAGATATGCGAGAGAGGGGAGGGGTTTGGACCTTGGCCTTGACGTTGTTGATGGCGTCCATTGGGCTTGGCCTTGACATCGTCGATGGTGTCTGCGGATTCAACCTGAACCCTGGCATCAACCGTTTGAAGAGGATCTGCACGCCGACATATTGATGCAACGTAAGGGAGGAGAGGGTTGGATCTTGGCCTTGACGCGATGATGGTGTCCGAAGTCTTGACCTCCGGAGTTAGGCTTGGCCGTGATGCGGTTGGTGCTTGAGAAGTCGACATCCAAAGTCTGCAAGTCAACCGCCAAAGTCTGCAATGCTCTTGCCGGTCAGAGTCTTGACGAAGACGAGCATACCACCGAGGAAACGAAGGACTAGATCAAAACGTTAGAAAACGGTGAACCAACAACTCCAAAGGGAGGACGAACCAGAGCAGAGAACGGTTGCTTTTGAACGTTTGTTCAAAAGAGCCTCTTCTTCATCAGCCTCCTGAACCCCATTCCAATATCCAATTCCTTCAACCTGCCCACCACTTTTCTCGTGCTTCACACCTGTGAGTTTGGATGCATAGCGGAAAAACCTGGTCAGTTTGGTCAGTTGCGGTGACACGCACTGGACGGCGCACCCACCAGCGCTCCAGTTCGCTTCAGATGTCAGTGAAGATTATGTTCCTCGGGTGTTAGAAGAGCTGGAGCCGCCCTTACAATGCCTAAGTTAAAGGTCAGTACTGAGATGGTTATCAAGTTGAGGCGAAATTCACCAGTCCTTCCCACGTCCAACGGACCCATTGGCCCGTAGCTTTTCCGGACCTGGGAACTAGCTGAGGGAGGGACATTCATTCTTCGTCACCTTCCAGGACCTCGTTGGTTGGGTCGTGACTCGAAAGCCAGTCTGAAATCGACAAGGTGGATGGACAAAAGAAGGTGAGTGTGACATCGTGACAGGCTGTTCCGAAATCGGACTTGTTGCGCAATTTGAATGCCTCGAAGGTCTTTTGGGATGAACGGCATAGATAAAACGGGCCTTGCGTCTTAATAACAAGATAGATAAAGCAGTTTTATTCTTGCAATAGCGGAAAATTGAGCTGATAACAGTAAAGACGGTGATCGCATGAAGGACGGTAGTATAAAAAGAACGCGTAAGTTCAGAGGAAAGTATGAGCTACCATCGAAAGACCAAACGGAGCGGATGACAAGTGATAGATGGAAAGAAAGTAAATACATGAAAAGGTGGCGTAGAAGGGGTATGGTGGTTTTGGTGGACGTTTGACTGAACAAGATGCTACGCTCGACGGGAGCGTGTTTTCTTTGCAAATGAGACTTCAGCGTCTGGCCGGTTGGGAGCTTTAGCAAGTCGTCGTGGGCGCTTCGTAGGACCGAGGTCCTGAGGTTCATCTACCACGACTTCTTCCAATGAACGTTTTCGCCCTCCAGACTTCTTTCCCTTCAGCTTTAGCGGGGCAGGCGTTTCTTCTTCGGTGTTGGGAGAGACGGGCTTTGAGGTGGGAGGGGGAGGTAAAATAGCTGGAGGAGGTCGACGCTTGGGAGCAGGAGTAGGCTCAGCTGCGATATGTCAAGTTAGAACAAGTCAAAGGGAGGATATACAGAAATGTAACGTACCTTGAGCATGGGATCCGCCGTCATTCTCCCCTCCAATTGAGTTGGTGGCTGCGCGTCGTGTAGTCAGTGGGAGTGGAACGAAAGGAGGGGAGAAAACAACACACCAGTGGACTTGGTACCTTTCTTCGTAGCACCAACTCCCTTGCCAGACTCTATGTCCTTCGAAGCATCTGATGGTGCGAATGTTCATGAGAAACGGCACCAGAAAATCACAGCGAAACATACCAGCTGCCTTCGAGCCCTTTTTAGATTTCCCCTTTCTAACGTTACTGTGAGGTTCAGCTACAGTTACAACGTTCTCTAGTTAGAGAGTTAGAAAGGAGCAAATGAGAAAGCTGACGAAAAACACACCTGCTGAATTGGACGCATTCTTTGACGTGTCGACGGCTGCGGCCTTCTTGGCAGCCTGAGCCTCTGCTTCCTGCGCTTCCTTCACTTTCTTCGCAATCTCTACCACCTTCAGATTGATGGCCGCCTGGTCCTCTGCTTCCTTCGCTTCCTTCGCGTTCTTCGCAATTTCCACCACCCTCGCCTTTTTCGCAGCTTCGACCGCCTTTGTCTTCTTAGCGGCCTCGACTTCCTTTGCTTTCCTCGCGGCTTCAGCCTCTTTCGCGACCTTTTCTGCCTCGTCCTTTTTCGCCTTGTTCTTCTTCCTCGTTTCGAGCCTCTTCTTAGTCGCCTCCGCACGCTTTTCGATCAACTTGGCTTGGGCAAGGGCTTGAGGTGTTATGTCCTGCTAAATGTGAGTCGTCGATAACACCAATGATATGTCAAAACAAACCTTGTTCAGTTCCGAACCAGGCTTGTGAACAGGCTCCTTCGTGGTGCCGGCCAATTTCTTGCGCTACCGATAAGTTAAGTTGATACATATAAAGAGTCAAAGATAAGACGAACCCTTCGATCCTCCAATTCGTCCACATCCACTTCTGGCTCACCGTCCGAATCAGGGGCTTCTATCGGCCAAACCTCCAAGGGGTGTTCGGGTGTGGAGTTGTCGTCATCAGACTCATCACCAGACTCATCAGAGTCAGGAAGGGCGCGAGGAGGACGGCGTGAAGAGGCAGTAGGTTGGGAAGCCTCCTCGTCCTCATTGTCAGAAGGAGTGGGAGACGAGGGACGACGCTTGTGAGTAGGCGGGTCTTCGATTTCATCTTTGTCGTCTTCTTCGCCATCGACAGAAGCAAGACTCAACCCTCGGCTTGCAATAGGCGAAGGAGACCCATGCCCGTCGTCGGAACTTGGGTTAATGGTATGGGTTAGACTATTGAGTGCCGCCTTAGCCTCTTCGCGCTTGATTTTATCGACTAGTTATGCCTTGATCAGTGTTTTAACAACCACGAAGATAACAGTGAAACGTACCTATACCCGCCTCAACGAAATTTCCAAACGGAACGCGAAGACCAACATCAAAGTCTTCGTTGGCCTCAGCAAACGTGTAGCCCTCAGCACTCTTTGGACCTGTGTAGATACTGGACAGAGGGATGTGAGCGCAACCGGCGTGATGGCCACATTTGGAAATGTGACGTACTCAAAAACGTGGGTGGAATTATTGGCCTTCGGCATTGGACCCGAAGCCAGCAATAGAAAACCCCAGTCAGGACAATATTTGCCGATTTCGCCCAGAACCGAAGTGAGTAGCTCGGGGAGCGCGTCAATATACCTAAAGACCACATATATTTGTAAGGACACCGTTCAAAAGAGTTTACAACCACAATTGGATAGCCAATTGATCAACTAACTGTTGGATCGTCAACTCATCCAAGTCCACGGCCTCGCCACTATTGATGGATTCCAACCTAGCATCCAACTCGTTGCGCCTCTTAGCCTGTTCCCTCTCGACCTCTTCCTTCACCTCTTCCGTCTCATCTTCCAACAACTCCTCCGAGATCTTCTTGATAAGGTTGAGGCGTTGTCCTTTAGATAAGCTTTCATCTTTCCGCTCTTGATAAACAGTGTTGACCTTCTCGGGATATAGCTTGTTGTAGACTTCACCGAGCTGATAGGTGCGCTGGCGTCGGGGAGCATGGTTGCGCAAGAGGACCTTCACGGCGCGATTGGCCCTGCGTCCGCGTTGGGTCGAATTACGCTGGAGCCAATTCAAGATTTGCTACAAAAATTGAAGTATGAACAAGGTCAGCATAGAACTCATGAAAATGTAAAGGTAACGGTAACTTACAACTGCGCGTTTCCTTTTGTAGACCTTGAGATCTTCCGCTTCGTTCGCGGTGAGGTTGATAGGACGTTGATTGATCCTCTGCGCGAATAACTCGTCCAGCTCGGGCCAAATCTTGGCGAATGCGTGGTGGACGCCTTTTGCATAGGCGGTGCTACGACCACGAGTACGAGCGTCAACAAAGCCCGAAACCTTTGTCTCCAGCCACGCCCTTTGTTCGACAGTGGTCCAGGTTCTGGGCATGATGCGAGTGAGGTAGGTGAAGCAAGGTAAGCTAACCGATGAGTGCTGATCGAATAGTAGAGAAACGATGGGTGGTTGGCAATTCCAGGTAGAAAATGGCCACCTTTTAAACGTCCACCCAAAGCCACAGGGCTGATATCCCTGGTTGGAAATCCCTGGTTAAACTTGTCGTTTTTCGAACACCAACTGGGTCGCATTCGAAAAAAGACAAGTCCAACCACCGATTCAAGGCCCAGGTCGATTCTCCCTTTGTGGTAAGTTGAACGTCTACCCCCCTTTGTGGCAAGTTGAACGCCTGGTTTGCGGCCGTTTGAGGTAAGTTCAACACTCAGGTTCACATTCACAAAAGACGAGTTCAATAATTCGCCGTTAGTTCAGATCCAGGATCGGTATCTCCAAGAAACGCCCTCTCAAGATCGTCAATTTCAAGTTAAGGTACGCCGTCTTTGCGTCATGGGCGGCCTCTTCAAAAAAAAAAAGAGATCGTCTCTTCGCCTCCATATCTTCGGTTGGCTGCGAGGGCAACGGAATTGTCCCTTAGCGCCCGTCGACGTAGATTATAAGCAGCCTGGCTGACCATTCCACCACCATTCACCTCAAAGATGAACTCACCCGAATCTATCCTCTCGACCATGACCGAGCTTCGTGATAACCTCACGGGATCTGAGGTCGAGCTATTGGTTGCTCTTACGGAGCTTGACACCACCACCCTCACGTTGACCAGCACCCGCATCAGTATGTCTCTGCTCGTCATTTATTTGCTCTCGGACTGACTCCCTCTGTTATTAGCACTTACAGAAGCCAAGGAAAAGATCGTCTCAACTCGCAACCGCCTCAGTACCGCAATCAGGGAGTACGGCCGGAAAGGGCTTGACAAAGGTATGTGTTCTCATCCTTCAAATAACCATTTATCTTACATTTGTCTCGTTCAGACACGCTTGCTCTTTGGGCAAAAATCGGTGAAATGCTCAACGAGTTTAACAGTAAGTTATCATATCTCCTCTTTTCTATCTCCTCCTCATTTCCGAAAGTCCTGAGGCATGCTGCCGGAATACCTGTACCCCCCACACCGATGCGGGGGACCGCCCAACCTCTTCCTCCGGCTCCGGCCCCAGCCCCAGCCTCAGCCCCACGACCTCGTCTCACTATCTCAACCGAGACCGCAGGCTCTGACGAGGATCACCAGTTACCTATGCTCTCAGATGAATTTGTGTACCCAAGCCAAGGCGAACTCCGCGCACCGAGCCCCGCTGAAAGCGGACGCGATGGCAGTTATGATGGCAGACAAAGTAAGTTGATTCCCTGCCTATTTTTCTCACCAGGTTCCAACTGACTTCGACGTTAGAAAAGAATAACAAGAGGACCTACGAAGAAGGTACGTACTTCTACCGTACTACCCTGTTAGCGTTCGTATTCCTCACCATTCTTTCATCAGCTGAGACGCCCACCGGATCCTCCAAGAAAACGAAAGTACACTTACAAGGCCCTGGCGTTCGTCCACCCCAACGTACGTCGTTTTCCTTCGTCGTCCGATTTGACGCAGCAGTGCTAAGACTTTGGTTTGAAAGGGGTTAATCGAGAGGCTTCGACGTCGAAGAGTGCTGGAAACACTCCAACTAATCGTCCCCTGACTTCCAGGGCCTATCCGACCAAGGCGCCCGTGTTCCTTCATAAAAATATTCAGTTATAATACTGACGTCTCTCAAACTTGCATGTGTTACTTATTGATCTACGTAGAAAATGTACTTTGCTATCTCTTTGTCAACGTAGCTAGCTAGGTCTTCTAATGAATAAGATTGAACCCCCCCTCGTAATTACGTTCACCCGAATATCAGCGCCTTCACAACAACGCCGACAAGTTGAGTTTGTTGATGCCATAGTTATCGAATGCCTCATTTCACGGGGTAGAGCGGTCTCCATCTGCCCCAGCATTTCCCCAAGCAATCGCCCCCGATCAGCATGACCCACAACTGATTGGACCCAAGGATCAGCCCTCCCTGCTGCAAGCACAATTTCGTAGCCAGAATTGAGGTGTCGCGGCCACGATTCCAGGCCTCCCCACTCCATGATTGTGAACGCGCGTGAAGCCTCGCCGAGATTGTCAATTTCATCAGAAGGAGTAAGTCGGTTAACGTCGTCAGGGAGTGCCGTATCATTGTAGCGCCTGGGCGGATGTATCAA
>ML208707.1:0-24473 GCA_004369065.1 Pluteus cervinus
CAGATCTTTCGAGTTGGTGATATTGTCGAAGTTCAGTTCTCGTTGGTTGTATATCAGATGAGGGAAGAGCATTATATATGCAAGCCCATGTTGTACTCTGTGGCTCTTTTGAACGCTAAATATGGGAATGTGAGCTTGACGGTTTTCTGTTATTCCATGTGCACCGCTGACACTGGCTATCTCAGGATCTGGCTATGCAGCATTCTCCTATGACCATAGCGCCTGGTTTAGCAAAACCGTTTAAAAGAAAGGTAGGGTATCCCACTGACAAGGAGGATGTTGCGATCAAGCGCGCAAGAGTTGAAGGCGATGACGATGAGGTTGGCACTGGTCTACAAAAGATGTCTTTAGATCCAAAGTGAACCGAGAGCAAATAGGAGTGTGGAGTCCTTACTTATGTGTGGCGCGCTAAATCATATAATCCTGCGTATTCCAGATTTAATACTTGACCATACGTGAATATTTACAAAGTGCGTGCTCTAACATAATGATATTGTACCCCACGTTTGTCTGCTTTGCTGTGTCCCATTGCCCTGTGATAGCTGAATGAAGCCCGCTAAAAGTTTCATAAACCTGTGCGTTTCCATCTGATGTTGAAAGGGGACCTGGAGGGAGTAGCGACAATCGTTTGAGCCCAGCCACTGCACCTTTGCTTACTGAAAAGATCAGTTGACACCAATCTTGGATCCCAGGCTCAGGAATGACCCCAGCGGCCACAAGGTCACCAATGAGAAGCAATGCAGTCAATTGACCAATCCCCTTGAACCGCTTGAGGTACAAAAAAAGGTCTTGATAGTTCAGGGATTCTTCAAAGGTAGACAGAAAGGATTCCCAATCCTTATCCTCTGCCTCTAGATCCTCCATGCGACCAAAATTATCAGCTACCCACTGGGTAGACCGACGTGAATTTGGTGTGCCATAGGGATTGACCGAGATGAAATAGCGCTCTTTGTTGGCACCATAGGGAATGCGTGTAAAGGACAAAAAGTAGGTTGTCCAGTCTTCCAACGAATCTATCCATCGAAGGTTGAATTGCGCCCATTGAGATCCATAGAAAAGACCACGAAAGCAAACCGCATTGAGGAGACCAACATTGGTCTTTAGGCGAGAGGGGTCTGTGTAGATGGTGGCCATAGCCTGTACTAATGTTGGTGCCAATTGACGAAATGGAGAATAAAAGTCGGGTCTATGGGCCGCAGCTGAAAGAAGCATATTCGCACTATTGCGAGAAGCTGGAAGACCTTGTGATATCATAGGGTAGAGAGCATCTAGAAAGCCTATGAGAGCTCCAGCCGCCACTTCAAAGGATGCGGGTGAAAAGTCCAGGTCCTAAGTCATAACAAATAGATACGCATTTGTAAACCAAACATAGTTTAAATACCCACCTGTTGTTGTGCATTTCCTATCATGCGTGGCCTAGCTAGAGAGAGCCATTCCTGTGTGACATTGGCCAGGTGCTCAAGCTCTTCAGATTCATCGGTGTTGATATCTAAGATGGCGTGATTCTGAAGAGCTTCAACTAGATCTATCACAGTGGATCTTGCATGGACAGATGATACCAATTGGTGTGGTCGACAGCGTGTCCAGAGCAGGTCATTGGGGCGACAGAACACATCCCATACAGGACGGAGATACAGGAGAGTCGAGTCTATCTTGTAGATAGCTTTGAGGAAGTCATGCTGGAAAATGGCGCATGGGCCTGTAGGGAAGTTAAGGAATGTTCGTATGGCATCTACAACCCTTCCAGCTACCACATCATCCTTCTTCTCGACAGAAACCCAAGGCGGACATTGGAGTTCGTAGGTTTTTGGAGTTTCGAGAGAAGGCAAGAAGGTAGTCGATTGTAGAAACACGGAATGCATCGGCAACTTGCTTCCTTTGGTCCCGCGGTTACTGTGCATAAGTATCAATGTGTCGATGTGGCTCCATAAACGAACTGGCCAAGGGGGGATAACATCCGCAGTTTCAGAAGGTGTATAGTTACGAGCACAATTAAGAACGTCTTCAAGCCACAGATGAAGTTCATGATAGATAGCTGCTGCGCGTTTGCTAGTTAAGATGGTGTCGATTGCGGTGAGGTTAGAGTAGTTTGTCAAGTCTGTTAAAAGACCCCAGAATGGTACGACAGCTGTAGCAGCATTTTCTTCAAAGGGTGTGTCGGAGATTGTGTGAAGTAAATTCCGGGCTCTTTGAAAGACCTTGGGTGACAACTGGAGCGTGGAGAAGCCAGAGTCGTGTGTGCCAATAGCTTGCTCAAAGGCTGAGGAAGTGGTAGATAAGGTGTCCACGTCAAGCTGCTCCAGGAAGGCCTGAATCTTGGTTGCTGATGGCACATTAATAGGCGATGGTAATACTGCGTAGTTATGCACGTACCACATTTCGCACAATTGGGTTGTCGTCCAGAAAGGTTCAGGGAAGGTTTTACCGGTTGATTCTGATGTTTTCTTTTGTGTTTGGGCTGTTGGGTGGGCTGTGGTTCTCTCTGTTCAGAGTCCGCATCATTGTCGTCCTCCCAGTCTTCCAACAACAGAGCCTGACGAGAACCATAGACCGGAATACAGGATAGGTCCTGGGTTGGTTCCATCTCCATGTGAATCAATCCGGGGCCACTTGTGGAACCGTCATGATCTAAGTCTTGATGCTCGGCACTATTCAGATCTTCTTCACTATCCAAAGGCGTCAGATCAGAGCTCTCATTTCCATCTTGTGCTGGCATTTGGACATGACCTGAAGCTTCCACCGGAATTGAAACTAAGATCGATCAATAAAGTTGATACCCATAAAACCCATACTTGCCTCTGTTAATAGTCCTGGGTTGCGTTTTATTTCCTTCAGTTTTAGTGGCTGTAAAGAATAGTGTCAAACTAGGTCCATCTGCAGTCCGTGGTGAAAAGCGTACCTTTTTCTTTTCTTTTGCGAATCATCTCTAGCGTTCTTGTATAACGATCAAACGGACGCGCACCAGCGCTTCCTTTGAAGCCACGTTTGTACTCTGTTAGTGGGTGAGATCACGATTAAACAGATAGATATTGGAACAAACTTTTGTTGGGAAGAAGGCCCGGCTGTGTTGTATTTGAACGTGTGCGTTTATGACCTGTCAGGGGTTGTATTTGTCAATTACTTGGATGTGAATAAGTTGACCCTTACCTCCGGCCTTTGAATGCGCAGTATCGCGTACAAATCGCATGCCAAAATTTTCTTGATTTACAATATCTGACGCGCCATTGTCCATATGCAAAGGTTGGTTGGTAGAACCCAATTTGCTGCACAGCGGAATGAAGGCAGCTCTTTTCTTGACCTGGTTATGCCACAGATCTACAATAGCTTGAGCATCTTGTATGATCTCAGGACATGCAACAATCCTAGTTGGCTCGTCCTGACTTGGTGTCCGGCAAAGTACATCAGTGTGCTGAATCGAAAAAGCTTTATAAAATATATCACGGTCTATGTTGGGATGATACCCAGGTGGAAATTGATGGATGAGATAGTTGTTGAACCTGTAGATGGATTCTACAATAAAACGAAGATGTTCTTCGGGCTTCAAGAGGACATGGCCATCTGCCATCCAATTGGCATCTGTTGCCAGTTTAAACATCCCTAGTGTGGATCTGGGGTATCATTCAGCGTATAATGGGTGGAGGAATCACAGATCCTACATTGGGTTCGTGATTTCAGGGCCCAGGTTGAGGAGTTCTCCCATCGGAAGGCTAGCTAGGGGCACAACCTTGGATCCGGCAGTTGTCATTACAACTTCTGGGGGATAGCAGACTGCAACGAGACGATATGCATCCTGTTGAACCACTTCCCCTTGGGGCGCAATAGGTGGTGAACCCCCATGTTTGTAAAGACCCGAAAAGCTGATCACAAGGTGTTCATCGAGCTCGACATAGATGCCAAGACCCAAGATATGAAAGCGACCCCTCTCATATGTGGCTGGGAGATCCGAGTTCACGATCATTGTTGTGAGAGCCCCAGGTGTGTCGTTCTCGTCTCGGTGACCGCTTTCCGATCCAAACTCGCCAAGGTCCTCAAGGCCTTGACCTAAGTATGTCAGCGTCTCTAAATTGACTGTTCAAATTATCTCAGCACTCACTACGACACATGGCCTCCTCTACAGCAGGAGCGATATTCACCTGCAACGATGGGGATATCACATTCCTTGTTGAACCCACTCTGGGCGTGTTATGCACCTTGGCGGTTTCTTCAAGTACATACTTGTAGTCGTCAGAAGCAAAAGCGTCATGAACATCCATGGCGACAGATGTATATACCTAGAATATGATCAGTAGAAAATCGTGTAAACGGGGAAGGGCACTGACGTCAACCAGCTCGTTTCTCATCCGGATGTTATCTGAGGGGTACTCGCGGTCAAGGTCTTTTGACCCCGCTGTGGGGCCAACTATACCTCGCCAGCATTGGTGTGTTATGGTCTGGCTGTAGGCCCGTGATCCCTTTACGCCGGCTTGGCCCTGTTGCAGTCGTTCAAATGCAGTCCCCCCAATCCAGTTTCCGTTCGAGTCTTCAGAAGGGCGTCCCAATGTCCGTTTGGCTTTTTCCCCGAGGATACTCTCTCTAGCTTTTTCAAGCGAGGCAGCATGATTAGGATTCACATTATCACTGCAGGGCATTGAATCGGAATTTTATGCGCAGTGATAGAGGACACACTTACGCTTTTGCGACCCACATAGCAATTACGTCCTCTGTCTGAGTCGCACCGCCCTGTCGATGCAAAATCACAATGTCTCCGTCCATAAGTTTTATCAATCCTATATGAAAGTAGTTAGTCGTTAGACGAGACATACGCTCGATGATCATACCCTTTGCTTTCATCTCAGAATTTGGCCCAAAAGGAACCTTCAACGCCTCTTCGAAATCGTAAAATGCTGTCATCGCAGACACGGATGCGTCCAGTTCACATTGGAGGATCCTTTTGATCCATGGTTTTTGCGTTTTCGAGACCAATGGGTGGTCAGGGATGACTTGAAACTTAGGATAGCGTACGTCTCGCCCAGGGGGAGAAAGCAGATGATGTGAAGCATTGAACATGACCTGGGGACAGAAGAGAGGTTCGCCGTTCACGAAAAAAGACTCTGGGTTGAAATTTGAGGGTTAGTGATAGATAGCGTCGTAAAGGAGCAAAACAAACCAAAAAAGTTTCAGCTGCGTTCTGTTTGGATAGAAGCTTGGATTCAGCAACTAGTCGCTCAAAAAGGCAGGACTCCGGGTCAGAGATCGATTGCTGGATAGCGGATGGGGATAAGCGTTGTAAATGCGTTGCGCGCAGCATATAGCCTAAGCTAGGGTACTTACCGCTATCAGAGCTCGACATTTATAGTCAAGCCACGTTGGAGTTCTTCCGCAAAAACTTCAGCCAATGATGGACAAGGGATGTACAAGGCAGGTATGATGGTTTGTAGAATGAAGTGATCAAAGAAACAACAAGAGAGACGACACAAATATTACTACGTTTATGACATGCATCAGTCAGTGATACGAAAACTGTATAGTTGTCACTTTTCTATAGTCTAAGATGCGTACGATCAAGTACATTCGGCCTATCTGTGTGGATGACCTGAATCAGAAATGGCTGACAAGCAATCGAAAAATGTGAGAAGTTCGACTCAGCAGGGTTGTCGATTGGTGGCTCCGTTCCCGCTGTACTCCGTTTGGGTCGGTGTCCTGAAACAGAATTTGGGACACAGTGAGAACGCTGGAGACCTCGTATCTACATCAGTATCGAATAATAAAACGAGAAATCTGGACATACCAGTCTGAACCCATAGGCTTTCGAGCTGATTGCGACAAACCCCATGAGCAGGCGTGATTGAGAGCGGAATGCTGCGAGAATAAAAAGAGACGTTCAAGTGTTTTGATGTTGCCAATCGACGTTCACGTTGAGTTGCGTTAGTGATATAATATCAAACATCATTCCCCGCACAGGCCCTCAAGTATCCAGATAAAACTCTGAGAGCTATTAAAGCTAATCGAAAGAGAAAGGTGTTCATTTGGCCATGGACAAATCATTGCTCATCGCACCACCTCTAGCCTTTCCCCCGCAAGCCTACCACAATCAAGTCAGTTAAAAAAGGTAGCTATTCGAGAAATGCTCCCCTTGAGTGTCAAGTGGTCGAACTTGGCTTAGTCTTTCCGAACGCATATATGATGTTTTGCGTGGTACTGCCATTGGACGAGTGGCGGGATGAGCTCAGCGGACACGTATTCGGCGTTGGGAAGACGTACAGGTACGGTGAAGATAAATTTAGTCGAGGCAGACGAAGCCTAGAAGGAAGGCGGATAAATCAGCGGCGTTATGACTAGAAGGGTTGACTTACAAAACTAGCTGGTTCTAAAGTTGCCACCTTGGGGGACTCGGTTCGACCAAAGGCATTACATGGTCTGTAGCATAGCGTTGTGAGACCGTTATGCTTCCATCGTCATTTGCCCACATCACAACTATGTTGATGATCCTGCCCAGCACACCAAGTCATGATATAACGTTGCATTGCCGGTAGTGGTTGAAAGGCTGAGAGTCTGATGGAAGCAACCTTAGGCATATTTGGTGTAATATGTAACGGTGACCTGGGATATACAGTGAATCCCAAATTCAGGATAACATACATACGAAAACTTACCAAATAGCCCGGAAAATATGTTGGTCCAGGTCGTGACATGCAAACATGTTATCTCGGGCTGAAGTGATTGTTAGAACAGGCCGACAATTGGAAGATGTGACTATAGACGCTACATACACTTGATCGACATCTTATTTACTCTTCTCCGACGGTGGATATTATACTGGGATTAAACAGTGTGATGAACGTTCTGATGCAAACTGGATTGTTTATACATCATAACGATTCCGTTATCAAAAGCGGAGACGTCACCACCGTGACTATATATTGACTGTGCGTTCAGGATGGATTGAACATCATGAGCGTCTAACAAAGAATGTATTTATAAGAGCGTTTTATGGTTCAAAGGAGGAACATACCAGATGTTTGTAGTGTCGAAAGCCCAGCAACTTGCGTTTCTCGAGAGGATGACGTCAGTCACGTTTCAACACGAAACGCGACTGACGTCATTGGTCATTGATCCAATTTTGTCATAAGTGGCATCTGTTCATCCGGTGAGCGCTGAGGGAAATTGGCGAAGATGACAAGAAAGTTAAGGAAACTTACCACATCTCTCCTTGGTGGTGTACAGTTCCGGCGAGCACAAGTGGAATTTGAGTTTTTGCTCATAGCCTATTCTCAGTAATGCTGATGTGAACGAGACCAAATCGAATAAAAACAGCACATTCCGCTCACCTTGAAAGCCTAAAGGCTCCAGTATTCGTGCTTAGACAACTTTCCTTCGATATTGAGCCAACACATCGGACGTGACACGACGGTCAGATAGTCCGGCACTTGGGAGAGAATGATGGGATTCTTGAACTAATGCCGATCGAAACTAGTTGACATCTCCATGAAAAGTCCATGACACAAACGACGAAGGCGTACTTTTCAATCCGATTCAAGGCTTCTTGCAATGGCCTCTCGTGGGGAAAGAAGATAGATGTCGAAAGATCATTCATGAGCTTGGCCTGTCGTAACTTCCTCGACTCGCGCTTTCGCGTTAAAATCGTCAATTCTTGAACGCGTTCAAGGTCTTGTCGGAGTTTTTGAAGCATCTATAAGACAGCCAGTGAGAAACGACAACTAGTCTGCGCATATAGAAAACATACACTAAGCTTGAACTCCTTGTCATGGGCGAGTGTATCTGGATCGTTCGCTCCACCGAGGGCTGCCGAACCCGAGCCAACGCCCCACGGTTCAAGGTGGAGTCTCTTTAGTAACGGCACACCCCTCCTGGCTTCTCTCTTTAGACTCCAATACCGACACAGCGTCATCACGAACTCTTGCTTCTTGCGGATAACGACCTTTGAGATATACTGAATTAACCGATTAACCACGAGTGTTGGAACCAGAGGAGGACCAAGGGTATAACTTTTGGCAGACGCGCGAGCTGACTTTGAGTTTTCATTGGTGACGTGGTGAGCAGGCGAATCTGAATCCTCGGACTCTTCGGCTTGGAAAGCAGCCTCTCTGATGCTTTAGATGCAATCATTCGACAAAAGGAGCGCAGTAGGGTGTAAGTTACTCACGGGGAGGTGTCGCTCGCAATAACAGGTCAAGGTGCCAGGTTCAGAACCTTGGGTGCCCTTCATTGGAAAGCAATAACTTCTCCTTTCGGGCACAAGTTGTATGAAACGCGAGAAAACAAGATGTTTTGACGCATTGAATGCAAGCACCTTCTCGAACCTCACATATAGTGCAGCGCTATCGGAGATAGTGAGATTCCGTCACAAGTGCACGTATAAGGCATACCAATTTCCACCGTTGCTTCGAAACCTTTTCTACATCGGTAATAGGCTCCATAAACACCCCATTCATGACCCTCGTTTCCGGCACCCAGAGTGCACAAAAAGGTGTACCCATTCGCCACTAGTTGTTTGCTTAAATGCGCCACCTTCGTTGGGGCATAGAATGCATGACTGGCTAGAACATTGAGTTGGAGCGATGGATGGCTTTGTGAAACGGACGGACCACTGGGTTTTCTGGCGACACAGTACATTTACCCGGGATGTACGGAACACCATAGCAATCTAATGGTTCAGTATAAGCAATGATGCCTTCATAGAAATGGAGCTGTGAAGACGGGGCGAACCTTGATGCACGGCCAAGTTACATCTATCACAAAACACGATAGCGTTGCTATTTTCACCTTCCGAGTCATCGCATATCGCACAGGTTGAGTCCTCAGACGGCATAGCTAGATCAGGCTTCAGTAGATTCTTTGTCTAATCGAGCGCTTAAGTTTATGGAGGTAAGAAAATGGAAGGGAAGAATTACTAGGTCGAACCATTCCTTCTCCAAGCGATCCATCAGAATCTCAAGCGTTTCGTAGCTGACTTTGTCCAGCTGTTCTTTCTTGCGCTCTGTGTTGATATGGTCCAACCATTCCTTGTCTGTTGACACCGTCAACTCTGGTCACAACGTAGTCAAGTGGCAAATTACCTTGCTCATCCATGTCATATTCCACCTGTCTGGCGAGATCAATCTCGAGCGGCTCTATTGGAAGAAAACGTAAATTACACCCAGTTTCGTGTCACTAAAGGTAAAAAACGCGAACACATACCTATATGCCAAGTGTAGTGATCTGGTCTCTGGAAATCAGAGAAGTCGTTATCTGTATATTGGCCGTCAAGCCAAGAAAACTAGGTATATTTTCGTGCCATGCTTACAGCCATATGAACGAGCTTGCTGATCATGCACACCTCCGGACTGGGTGGACTCTTCGTCTTCGATTTTCCGAAATGAAGGCTTGGGAATGGGCGGTGCAGTGGTAGGAGAAGTTCTAGCCCCACGAGCCATGGCCGTGTTAGAGAAAGCCAGCAAGACAACAAGCTGATCGCGACTGAGTGACGTGTGGGGTCAAGCTGAGTGAGCCACCCGTGACGATCCGAGTCGTGTTCTGGACAGTGGTCTGTGCGGATCCTCGACCATGTCCGACGAGCTCAACCATTGAACCAACCATACTCAGGCTTTGCACCTCATTGACCATCACCGCAGTGGTAATAAGGGTATTCGCTGGGCTATCCTATCACGAGATTACTGCTTGCCTTGCCAGCTTTCCCTCGAACCGAACGGAATTTTGGGCTGTGCACCCTGCACCGACGGGGGCAGGACGATTCCACGAGTCCGCCCGTGCAGTATACGTGCAAAGGAATAGCCCGGGTGCCACGGGCAACAGGGCAGCCATGAAGAGATACGGAGAGCATCTCAGGGAGACGCACGAGTCTCTTAGACAGCGCTATCCTGCGATGGAGGACACAGCCAAGTCGTGAACGGTCACGAGGACATTTTGTTATCGTCCAGACTCGTGAACTCTCCCATTGCCGTCACCTCCTTCAGGATCTCGTTGTAGATTATAATCAAGTTCCGTTCAAAGGGAGAAATCTTGCAGTTCAAATCGAAAATAAAACCCCACCTAAGTGGAATGTGTTAGTCTGATTCATGGGCCGATGCAGAGGATACATACCAGTGCAATGGAATCGACGAAGTGTGAACTGGGGAGGTCGAAGAAATTGGAGCTTAGAAACTCGGTATACTAAGTGCCTGATGATGTAGGGGGTATCGCAGAATCCACGAAGGCACGAAGCAACCAACAGGTTCATTAGAACTAGAAGCAGCTACTTGAGGGAGGGAAAGAAAAGACGAGGGGAGAGGGGCAGAATCGAGAGTCGTTATTTGCAGGAAGAGTCGTGATCAAGAAAAAGTAGCCAAGTTAGGGGAGCATAACGGCGTACAAGTATTCGAGGAGTGTGACGCCTAGTGAATCAGAGGGATAATTCACCAAGTTCTGTGTCTGGTACCTCGTCCACTTCGAATCGAAAAGAAAGCATCAACTAAGTGGATGCGTTAGTCCGGTTTATAGACTAAGCGGAAAGAGAGATACATACCCGATGGACTGGGAGAATATGGACAAAGTATTTCCACTCCTTGATATCTTCGAATGTCGTCACAGTACAGTGGGATTCCACTTGCGAAAGGGAGATGATATGGTCATTTTGAGGTTCCTTTTCACAGAGATATCCAGCTGCGAAACCAAAAGCTGGATATGGATCTGGGCAGTCCTTTGTTGTCGTGACGGGTAGATATTCGCGCACAGCAAGATAGCAACCGTCCACCTTCAGATTTCCTGGACAAAGATGGGAATACCGGAAAATCCGATGAATAACGCCGGCTCTAGGCTCCGAACTGCCTGTAGGTTTCCTGGTTCCCAAAAAAAAAACTGCCTGTAGGTTTGAAGATGATCGCACTATTCCGATAGCGAGGTGTTTGCATTGCGGCATAGCAAACACCGTGGAGGGAGACCTCGTCTAGGTCGATTGCTTCCCTGGGGTGTTGAAGATGGGGTGAGAACGAAGGGTCGAGCTGGGAGATAAGGTTATGCAATGATCTCCGGTCTTGCGCAGACAAGGTGAGAGCAAGAGATGTATCTAAAGGATAGGAAGGGGAATTTGGGTCCAACATGCTTGCAAGACGGGAACCACGAGCATCCTCTTTGGTTGCTTGATCCAAGGCACTGACCAGTTCGACGACGGTATCCCGGACAGTTAGGTCGTCAGCAAGGAGCGCAAGGAGATTAGAGCGCTGACCAGAAGTGCGCATAAAGGTGGATTCCATTTGGCCTGGTGATTGAACATCAGAAAGAAAAGAGGATAGCAAGTCGGTGAACATACCTATTTTCCGGTTGGTCTTCATTCTCTGTAAGAAGTGAATGTAGCGTTCACTTGGTGCCATTGGAAAACAAACTCGCAACTAGGAGACTGATGAAATTAGCGATCCGCAATAAATCTAGAGGCATGTTGTATGCCACTCACGGGATTTGAGGAGGCACTGCAATCTTGGCCGTGAATGGATAGGGCAGCCCAATACCGAACTAAAAGTCCGGCATGTGGAATGCTCGTAGATAAACTTTGCGGTGTCGGTTCCGGTCGTGGTCATTGGACACTATCTCTAGACAACGTGGAGTTGTTGTTTAACACCATACTGCGTAAGATACAAGTCAAAAGAGAGAAGAAACAGATCAACGAATCAACGGACCTGGAATAGTTCATAATCATAATCTTGCAATCGAAAGGTGGGTGAACATGTAGTGGTGACGCTTGCACCAAAAGCGCTGAAAAAACATAAGTCCATTTTGTGCAAGATTAAGCAACTGTACGTACTCAACCCATACGATCAGCACAACGAGCAAGAAAGCTTGAGAGGACGGGCATCAGGCAGGCGAATCGAGTCGGACGATTCAGACAAGTGAGCGGCCCCATAGACGGGGTCATATCATCTGGTTCGTAACGCTAGCACTCGTCTCATGTATCGACGCACTTTGAAGAGGTCAGTCGTCGTTCCATTGCGGTCATGAATGGCTAACCTTCCAGCAACCAATCGACTCTCAATAACGCCGCCTCGAGCGCCAGGCCAGAATGCCGCATGCTCTTGAGGGGCTGGGTTGAAATCGACCATGTAATATGCACATCAGATAGATGATGAAACACGCGTATGCAGGAGTGTCAAAGAGGGTGAAGGCCGATAGAAAAGCGCCGGTTGGTATCTTTGATATGGCCCGCATTTTCAAGTGCACCTCGTTGGTCTTGTAGTCATGTGGATAGATAAGGCGGCCTTATTGAAGGGCTTATGCGAAGGTGGAAACATATATCTTCCACATGGGCTGTAGAATATACCAAATCCGGCGGGGTCGAGAGGTGGGGACACCAGGTCACCCACTGAGGCGGTAGAATATACCACGCCTCAGACCAAGGAGGGAGAAGCACATATGAGCAAGTCGGAAACTTTAAATAACAAAAAATAAGCAGCAAAGAACGAACGAAGGTCAAGAAATGTTATATACGCAAGCACTTCTAAACGATCTGAGAGGACCGAGGGGTTGGGGATCACGTTCTCAAGCGCCAGCAATCTGTGTTACCACCCTGCTGGACGATTCCTGGATGTTAAACCAAATACCATCGTCGCTCGGCACACCCGCTATTGCTATTGGGAGGCCTCACTAGGACCGGTTCGGATTCCGTTCCTCGCACAGACAGACTAGAAGTAGACGCTTGGACCTTGTTGGACGTGACCATCGAGGGGATAAACTAGTTAAGAATAAACGAAAACAGAAACCTATGCGTCAAGTAAAAGAAATATTGACGATGAAGACGCGTAGAGGAGGAAACAAAACGAAAATGACGAAATCTAAGAGGTTGTAGGTAAATGATTGGAAACAAGGCGAAGAGAATGGAATAAAAATAGAGAACTGAGGCCCATAGATCTTAGGTTGAATTATATGCGATACATTTGATTAAAATAGGGTTTACCAGAATCTGAAGGACGAGTGAACAACAGCCGATATAACAGGGTAGAATACTCACAGCAAGAACACCTGGTTTGCCCAGTTACCTCTGATTCGGTTGATGAGGGCGTTTATACATCGCGAATCTCGACTGTTGAAGACACAAAGAACGAATTGAACTCGCAGAACATCGAAAACGAAGAAAGGACTTACGAGGCATTCGGACCGAAATGAGGGTTGGGGATCCAGGGCCTTCATCTATGAATCCATTGAGTAGGTGTCGGTGAAGGCAGCGAAAATTGAGGAGGTTGGTCCCGTATACGAGGGCAGCATGGTCAAAAAAGGAACCTGAGTCCATGTAAGGGAGGACTGAGGGGTCGGGAAACACGTCCTTCAAGCGCCAGCAATCTGTGTTACTACCCTGCTGGACGATTCATGGATGTTAAACCAAATACCATCGTCGCTCGGCACACCCGCTATTGCTATTGGGAGGCCTCACTAGGACCGGTTCGGATTCCGTTCCTCGCACAGACAGACTAGAGATAGACGCTTGGACGATGTCGGACGTGAGGACCGCATGTACAAGCCAGTTAACCCCCGTTCGACTGAAACCTGCGACGAGAGGGATGAGTATCGTGGCGGATGAGTGATGTATGTAGGGTGCTGACCCCGGGTATTGTTGATGCAACTTGGAGCTTTCAAGTGCACCATGGGCACCTCGTTGGTTTTGTAGTCCTGAGGGCCAATAACGCGGCCTTATTGAAGGGCTTATGCAATGGTGGTTGACACATGTCTTCCACCTGGGCGGTAAAATATACCACACCCAGCGAGGTCGAGAGGTGGTGACACCAGGTCACTACCTGAGGCGGTAGAATATACCACACCTCGTTGGAAATGGTTCGGAAAACATGCAAGTAGAAGGACAGGAGGGAGGGGAGTAGGGAAGTGGCATATGCGGAACGGATGAGCAAGTCGGAGTAGAGGTAGTGTGGTGGGAAGCGTGGGAGGGAAACGGATCCGATCAATACTTAGTCAGCATATTCTTTTCGCGTTTTCATGTGACATCCCCCTCTCACCTCCCTTGACCTCTCGCCACTCAGTACGAGTTTGCCTTTCGTCTACGTCGTCTTTGGTAAGATTCATTTATTCTGTTTGCCCCTCATTCTCCTGGGTGTGATGTATCCATCGCCCAGATGGTGGAGTTGAGCTCCATCATCCTCTTTTTCCTTCGCCCTCACACGGGCTAATTATGACTTTTTTTACTATTTATACACCTACTACGCGACGTCTTCACTCTTTCATTTGATCTTCTATACAACACCTATCGTTCTAAAGTCTAATCTATATATAAACTGTGTGAGTCTTGATGTCCTGCGTAATGATGCTTCGTTGACATGAGTACAGAATCATGGCTTTACCCTCGCGTCTCGTAGACCTGGAGAGAGATCCGAAGGCTTTACTGCACACAAAACCCTCCAGACCACGTAAGTACTAAATCTCAGTTCGAGAAACTCGTCCTAACCATTGTCTATACAGTATCCATCTACCACGGTCGCGTCGGTGCTGTTATCCGCCAGGGGAGGTCCTTTATCACTTCTCCAAATACCAGTTATATCCGAGAGCCACCTTTAGGTGGTGACCGTTCTGTTTTCCTGCGCTCCGACTTCCGTTACGGCGACGATGACCCCCTCCAATGGCCCCAGCCTCTTGCCAGGCCCCTATTATTCCTTTCCACCATTCCTGAAATCTCAGACGATAACCATCCCCTTGCCATCATGTCTTACGATCTTTCACAGTCAGATTTCGCTGAAGATCAAAACGGGCTTCTCTCGGGCATCGGAAAGATTAAGAATATACAGCACGCACGTCTCTCCGCTCTCTCTTCCGATCTCCTCGCCCGCGTTCAGAACTTCATGCAGTCTGTACCTCCCGCTGCGACTGCTGGTCTTATTGAAGAATATTCCGACCTGCTTCGCCGCTATCTGTACCGGCTTGAGCACGTCACCACAGATTTCTCAAACACCCAATTCACCTTCCGCGGGCTTCAACGCGTCTATCTCTATTTATATGCACTTTTGGACTGGGAGGAGGTATTCTGCCCTCGACTCCTTTCAAACAAGGAAGGAGCGGGAGTGGCGGTTTCTCAAGTAGTCGGTGCTTTCACGACAGACCCCGAGCTTGGCGATAGTCTCTACCGCATGGGTATCCCGGTGTGGCTCATCCGTCCCTACAAAGATCTCGTCAACGCCCACGTCCATGATCTCACTAGTCTCAAACCTCCATCGACAGAACTCATTCTCACCCCCTCTCGATACAAAGCCTTCAGCATTTTCAAAGGTCAAAACGACGGTCCTCTCATTTACGGCGCGATAATGTACCAGCTACATATCCACACCCGCTATCCTAGCCCATTTGGTCAGGATGTTGCACCGACCAATGTACTTGCACCGCCGCTCTTATCATCATCACGATCACCGCTTTCTTCACCGCTTTCTTCACCGTTTTCTTCACCGTCAACGTCAACGTCTTCGTTATCTTCGCGGTCATCTACACCAACTGGTCGCGCTCCATCTCAGAAATCTCAGAGTAGCCGTCACACACCATGTACGTTACACTAATTCATTTTATCTCACAATGACCCACTCCCCTTTCTAGTTTCCAATCGTAAACCAAAAAATCCACAACCCGGTGATAAAGGTCGGGACAAATTCGCAGAACCAAACACTTTGACCGGATATCTCCCCCCTGCGCTTCCAATCTGGGCGGCCGCTCTTCGAAATATCAACCAATACAACATGTCTTCATTTAGCGCCGAAAACGATGGCGTTGATCTCTCCTACGTCTTCCCCGAACCTGTCGGCTTTGTTACAGTCCAAAACACCGACCGGCGTCGCTCCATGATTGACACCTGGTTGCGTTTTCGCCCAGCCCTCCTCTATCGTCTCACCAATGCCACCTCCAACGCAACCTCAATGCCTGCTCGCGTTTGGAAGAACTTTCTGAGCATCGACTTCCTCGAATCAGATCCCAACAAGAAGAGCAAGGACAATACGGGTACTTCGGGGATTTCGAAGTCAGCGAAAACGCTTGCATATGCGAAAGACTTCTACCAGTCTTTGCTAAACGAAGATGGTGTTGTCGTTCTCGACTCCTCTCACTCCTCTTCTCCCGTCGTTCCGTGGCGTGGAAAACCCTTCGACACCCTCGTCGAGTCCGATTTCAGAGAAATCTTTTGGGAAATCAATGAACTCAACTTCCGCTTCGAATTCATGGCCCTCGACTCTCGACTTTCGACCGACGCCGACAAACCATTCCACCAAGACGATGTCAACGAATGCTTTCCCGCTTCCACTGGGTCTCTCCTCGTCGTTGACGTGGCCAAGGCAAACTCCGGAATGGCGAGCGCTCTCCTCGACCAGCGTGGCCGTGCCTTGCTCGCAATTCGCACTCTTATGCAGAACTGGAGAGGCTCACCACCACCTCTTATCACCTCCACTCATCCTATCGCCTGGAATCAGGTCAACAATCTTGACCATCTTGAGGTGGAAATCGCAAAATTTTATACGCAATCGTTTTTTAATACTTTCCACCGTGCTCCGGTTATCCCTCGCTGGTTACCACACTTACCCCAGACAACCCTCCCATCTCCGTTTCGGCATAAAATGGTGTACCCCCGCCCCAATATCTACTACGACCTTCGAATCCTCGATAACGCTGCTTGATATTCATTTTCTCGTCCTCAATCTGTGTCTTGTGGATTTCCTTACTCGTCGTCCATGTATGTCTATTCTTTGTACCTATCTTAGCCCGCTCTGTACCGCTCCGCGTTGATTTCATGCATCTACGAGTGTCTATTTCCCTCCCCCCTAAGTCAGCTCAAGCCATGTGGCTATTTTGCCCCAAATCATACAAATATGCTACGACCAGGATATCACACCGTGCATGGCGCTCTCGCCGCGGTCCCACTCAACGTCAGACCGACAGCGCCATGACATCATATGGATGATACTGAACCACGAGAATGTATGTTCGTCGCCTTCACTCGAGAATCTAGATACTTACTCTGCTGATCAAAGCACAGACGCCTAGCGGTAAATGCCACAACCACACCCGTAAGACATCGTGTATCTGTGACGAGCGTATTACGCTCCGCGAATCCCAGCTAACACCCTCGTCCTAATCTAACTATTTCCGTTGAACGTGCATCTGGTGCTCATGAGGATCCTCCTCGAGTCTTCAATTTTACTAACTATGTGACCAAGCCCCAGAAATACCACTTCATTCACGCTGGTCTCCCTCTCCTGTGAACTGAATGTGATGCCAGTTGAGCATTGTCAAAAAGGTCTCATCTGCCCATTGCAGCGTGGATTTGATAGTCCAAGACAGGTCTTGAATCTACGGGGTGTCTCGAGGAAGAGGGATGTATTAGATGAAGCTGTATGCATGTCCACCCACCATCCCCTCGACAGCTCCAACAGTCGTCTCTCCGCCAGGAGTTTGAGGATTCAATTAAAGGGATGTCGTTTCGTTTCGTTTCATTTTGTTTCTTTGGACCTAATTGGCCTTTTTAGAAACTCGACCGTTTAGATCGGAGATGCGAGTTATGGTTTCCAATGCGACCGTGCTCAAGGACATAGATGTCACTCTGTTTTAGCATTATCTATGTCCAATATACATAGCGTATATTTGGATTATTTTCCCAAGTCCACAATTCGGAGTAGCAGATTCGATGACGTCAGTCACGTTTCGCGTTGAAACGCGACTGACGTCATTCGTGGGTTGCAGCTTTCAACGAATTTTCAACGACTGGAACTTTGAACTCACAGGGACTAATGCAATCTGTGTTCGTTCCTCGCAGTGATATGAACTGAAAGGCATCTTCTTATACCGCAGAGAGCTATATACCATTGCCACCAAGCACATGGTAGCACAAGGTTTCCATACCCTCCATGCTGCCACAATCGCTTGCATGCCCACATCCGG
This sequence comes from Pluteus cervinus, assembly GCA_004369065.1. NCBI lineage: Eukaryota > Fungi > Basidiomycota > Agaricomycetes > Agaricales > Pluteaceae > Pluteus > Pluteus cervinus. The sequence continues at coordinate 17,878 of ML208707.1, forward strand.
CTCAACTATGTCTTCTTGCTTGGTTTACATCCCCGCCACGACAATGTCAGCCTGGTCAAAAGGTGGCTCGCGTCCTAGGCGCATCGGGTAACAGCGTTGGCAAAGTACGGGCCAGTTTTGAATGCGGATACGAAGAAGGAATTTGAACTGAAATTGAATCGGATATGGTAATCAGACGTTAATTACGGTAAGTCTATGTGATACTTTGGTTTCGAGCGGTTTTGATGTTCAGTTGTTGGTGATAGATGGATACTGCATAGGCGGTGATTAGGATAGATTCTGCAAGATAAAACCTGACTTACACCGTTCAGGCGCTTCGTGCGCAATACTGTAAAAGATTGCAATCAAGAGCAGCAGGGCCAGGCGGACTCATATATCGATCAAATAAGTCCTGTCATGTCGGACAGAAAACTCATATGGATATATGTGAATACCATGCTCTAGACTAGCGCATGAGAACGAACGAGGGGGTGGAAATATTGTCATGAAAATAGCGAGGAAGTGAAGGCAAAATAAAAAGACGATGATGGTTGGATGATGGAGCACAGCTCTGCACCATCTGGGCGATGTAATACATCACACCCAGGGGAATGAGGGGTAATAGAATTAAAACAAGTCTTAGCGTTTACAGCAAGGGCGAGTCGTAGTCGGAGTAGAGGAGGATGCTGACTCAGAATTGATCCGATTGTTTCTCCCACGCCCATCGCTCTTCCTCCTCCACACCTAGTACTTACTCGTGTACTCAGTCACCTCCCCTAGCTCTCTTGCTCTTACTATCTTGCTCTCTCTCTTCCCTCTCGCTCCCTCACATGGCTCATCCACTCTCCGAATCACTTCCCGTGAGGTGTGGTATATATTACCGCCTCAGTGGGTGACCTGGTGTCCCCACCTCTCGACCTCGCCGGGCGTGGTATATTTTACTGCCCAGATGGAAGACATGTGTCTCCACCATCGCATAAGCCCATTAATAAGGCCGCATCATTTATCCTCATGACCACAAGTCGAACGAGACGCCCGTGGTGCACATGAAAATTCCGAGCCGTATCAACAGTACCGCCCTGTTTATTGGCATTGACTTTCATGGAGATTTTGCTGACTGGTGCGTATTTGATCCCTATCTGGTGTATTCTTCGATACCGATCACATCTACAGGTCATCGGCCGTAGGTGGCACCCTTGTGGTCAATGCGGTATACCTGCTTACAGGCGTAACTACTTGTCATATTTGGGGTCAGCATCCTACCTCCATCACTCATCCGCCACGATACTCAACCCTCTCGTCGCAGGTTTCAGTCGAACGGCGGTCAACTGGCTTATCCTGTGCTGGTCACGTCCAACATCGTCCAAGCGTCTACTTCTAGTCTGTCTGTGCGAGGAACGGAATCCGAACCGGTCCTAGTGAGGCCTCCCAATAGCAATAGCGGGTGTGCCGAGCGACGATGGTATTTGGTTTAACATCCATGAATCGTCCAGCAGGGTAGTAACACAGATTGCTGGCGCTTGAAGGACGTGTTTCCCGACCCCTTGGTCCTCTCCTACTCAGGATCCGTCTTTGACCACGCTGCCCCGTATGGGACCAACCTCTTCAAGTTTCGCATCCTCTTTGCGCTGCCTTCACCGGCGCCTACTTCATAGATCCAAAGATGAAAGCCCAGGATTCCCAACCCTCATTTCGGTCTAATTTCCTTGTAGGTCCTTTGTTCATTTCCGATGTTCTGCGTGTTCAAATTATTCTTTGTGTCTTCAACAGTTTCTCTGTCAGGATCGCAGTCGAATCAGACGTGCAACAAAACACTTATTGATGGAATTGGATTATGTGTTCTCCTTGTAAGTCCTCTCCTCCGTTGTTGTACCCGCCTTTGTCTTATTCTAGTAGTCTTTTATTATAAGATTTATTGTCAACGATCCCACCTGGGTATGGGTATCTCGGCTTTCTATTCTCAATGTGAGTCTCTTGTGTCTCGATTTCGTCTCCCACTGATTCATCTTTTGTGCTATCTCTGATAGGGCTTCATCAATCATCAATGCCATCGTGGAAGCACCCATTCAAGGTTCCACAAGCGCAGGCGGTCGTGTCGTATGTGGATGGGATCTCAAGGAGTAAGTTGCGTTCTTTTTTCTGTTTTTTTTTTTTTTTTTTTTCCTTCTGTTTGTTGTTCTTACCCCCCTCATTAGATATATCTCTCGCTTATTCGCAAATTTCCTTCATGATATTGACTTCAACGAGCTCGCAAACTATTACGTAGGTTATGCTCTGTACATTTTTTAAATCTGATGCTCATTCCCTCTTCGTTCGCAGTTCAACATCACCAAATCTCGCAATGACCACCATGAAGATAGAGATGGATTTGAATATACAAGCTAGTTCGTCAAACAAGTCCATTACGTCCACCCAACGGACATAATCCATGTATACTATCGCATTGTCTGGATAGGGAGGACGACTTGTAGGCCATTAAAGGTACGTTTACCTGTTTTGGTCAATTCTCCTCCTCTAATGAGTCGCGTTTTTTTTACCCAGCTAGCAAAACGCTCTCGCCGCTTTCTCAAACGCAGCGGTGTCAATTTGCACATACTACAGTGCGGATCCACAACAAGCGATGCGTTTATGGGTTTGGTTTTGTTCCGTCCATCCTCTTATCTCCGTCCGGCAGTCCTCAAGAGCGCATCACCATCGTTCAACTCCCTTGGGTTTGGAAGGTATTCACCCACCCCACGTTATGGGTTTCCACTCAGTGGTGAAAGGGCGGAGATTACATGGGGGGGAAGTTGAGCGCGCATTGGATATGACCCCTTTGGTTCCACTTCGACGGCTTTTTGTATTGGGAGGGTTTTCGACCAATGTTTAGACACTTTTTGGGGAAGTTGAAGTGGAGACGGAGTTTGGCTTCGTCTCTCAGTGAATCGTTGGAGGACAAACAGAATGTCAGATGGTATAACGAACGTAACAAGTGCAACCTATCTGGAGGGTTGTAATGATCTCTGGTTCGAGGGCTAGAAGGAGTTCAGCTGCTTCTATGCAATCGGGGTTGAGTCTTAGTGGTGAAGGTCACGGCGTTTAGTCCTAGTGCCAAAGCTATTGGTGTTGGCCTTTGGTCAACGTTGCCCGCAGGTCAAGGAAGTTATCAAATGCACCTACGACTTCCACCACAACGAAAGACACAACCACAACTACGAATAGGTCTGTCAGTGCAACTACCACGACACTCCCATTGGATCTTTTACACTTCCTCCGTTATAGCAACAAATCGACCAGTCAATATTGGCTAGATGGAATGTTTCGTCTAGGACAAGTGGGAAGGGGGATCAATAGAGTTTAGGACGAGGAAAGCGTTATTGGTTGCTCAGTCTACAACCACTGCTACGAGTGAGTGTGATGATAACGATGGTTATTAGTGAGGTTTTGTTAAAGAGGATGGAATGGGCGTTGGTGGTGACGGAGGTTCACCAAGATGAAGACGAAGATGGTGATGATCATAGGAGACAAGCTTTCCTCTTCAACATCGCCACCCTCCCAACGGACGTATTGCTATCAGGCTTCTTATGATACATGTCATTCCGTATCGGTGAAGGTCCAGATGACCTAGCAGTGTAATCCGATGAAGATAAAGGCCGTCGTTTTCTTTACTGTACCTGTATAGTAGGGACCTCCTCAGCTCAACTGTGGCGCTTCAATTTGGGAAGAACGAAAAGTAGAGCGACGCGCAAGGCCAAAACCTTAGCTCAAAGGCTATGCACAAAAGTGTGACCAGATAACATCGCGTCAGGCTTGCACATTGATTACAGTTGCCTATCCACTCATTCTTCGACTGACGGAATCTCCAGAAGAACTTGTGGAAACCAAAGAACTTAATGACGCCGCCAGACTGTAAGCCAATTTTTTTCTGCAACAGCATAAACTAATAAGTAAAATTTTCAACCATAGTAATTATCCCATCCCTTTTGCGATACAACTCGCAGGTTGGGATTAACCGGCTTCCGGTAGAAATTATCTGCCAACTATTTTCACTAGCGATATGTGAAAGTAATCTCGACGAGAGTAGCGTCATGACCTTACGCCTCACCTGGGTTTGCATTCACTGGAGGCGGATAGCCATGGGCTACACAAAACTTTGGACCTCAATCACCATTGCGCGCCCTGAATGTCTTGCGCATTTTATTGCGCTATCACAGAAATCGCCACTCACTGTTGCATTAACCGACATCGTCACAGCAGATCTGCCATTTCTGCAAATCCTTTTCAAGTGTTCCTCACGTATTGCCAATTTGCAGGTCCACACTGCTTTGGAGAATGCGCAATTGTCTCTGTGGGAGCTTTTTGACATGGACCAACTACGACCCCAAACCCACCCACTCTCCGGCACTCTTGACTCTCTCGATCTTGACAACATCTCCTTTTTTGTTGGCGTATTTCCTTTCAACCCCCCTCAACAGTCACTGAAACTTGCACGATGTGCCTTCACATTCGATTATCTGTTTCAATTATCCCCAACTCTTACCAATCTGGACATCGCCTCTCCGTTCTGCCCCCTCAGACATACAGACGTAATCAAGCAACTTGCCCACCTTCCGGCCATTGAAAGCATCACATTCTCTGATGCGCTATCACGCGCTCCAGACGAGAGCGCCATTCCGGCACAAACATCACTTGTCAACTTGAAGACCCTTGTTATACGAGCGAGTACACCCAAGTGTATGGATGCAGCATATCGATTCTTGGCGCATCTTGACCTGCCTAATATCCAATCCGTCCAATTATGGACTTGGACAAGTCAGGAATGCTCCGAACTCATACAAGCCCTTCTTTGCGCAGCACACAGATCTTGCGCTCGGTTCCACATCACATACGCGTCGATTCTCGCATCAAGTGAGGAAAGCCAAACGCAATTGTTCGTTGCCAACAAAAGTCAGGCCTGCAATCCATCTATCGCCATGCGTATCGAAAAGGACCAGGATGTCCTGTTCAACAGTATGCTGAATGGTCTCCCACTCAACCATGTGGAATTCCTCCAAGTGGGGAATCGTTCTACATGCATCCCAGCAGCACGCTGGATAGAGGTTGTGGGTGGTAGCAAATCCTGCCTTTCAACCCTCATTCTACAGAACGACTCCATCGGTGAATTTGAAAGCTATCTAAGGATGGTTCAAGGCCACTTCCCCAGACTCAAGAAACTCATCTTCTATGAAGACGAAGAATCATCTGGGACACCTGTGAGCCTTCCTTGGAAAGTCATCCGGACTTGTAAACTACAAACCCCGGTATCACATTTTGTTTTCTACGGCAACTGGGATGCTTCTGAAGGGACGCTCAATTTATTAAAGCAGATAGGATGCAGTTTCTGTTTCAAAACGGGCTACCAGGACTATCCCTCGCATTAGTATAGTAATGCCAAACATCTAATACTACGTTTAATCTAGGTACTGTATATGAGATGAGATCGAAGGCTTTGGTTTATCTGATGCCCACTATCCAGCTGAAAAATCTTCTCATATGTAAAATGAGATGGCAGAATGGTGAGCGCCACGTTTCAAATTTCAAAATGACTTGTGGTTTTCACGTGAACAGAATATATGCGGAATAAAAAGCTGTTTCACCTACTCCACAGGGACTTTGCAGCTTTTCTCTACTGTTGCACTCATCTTAACCATGAAAGCTAGTAAGACTTGGCATACTAACCACGTACAGTCCCACTGATGCACTTGTGCTAGATTTCGGTCATTTGAATCAAGCCGGACCAGGACCGTCGCAGTACGGTCGCGTAGCTGAACGACCACCCTCAAGATGGTACGTTATAGACGTGGGGGAGCACGATGGTATCTTCATGGACTGGTAAGCTCATCACTCTTGCGTAGCCCTCTCAAGTCTGATATTGTCCACTAGGCTCAAGGTCAAACAGTACACCGATGGATATCCGCGTTCTAGCTTCAAAAGTTACAAGACATGGCAACAAGCACAGCAGGCATGGCAGGATGTGCTAGATCGAAGGGCTGAGTCGACGCCGATGCTGACAGCTTTCCAGACAGCTTTCCAATCTCAAATCGGTATGTTAGTTCATTCAAAGCAGTGATACGAATTCTCAATCTCTAATAACAGATACAACTGTCCAAAACGACGACCTGGATTCTGTTTTGTCATCAAGTTTGGAGGCATCATCCATGAGCTCTGTGGAACGTGAGGAGTGGTGGGTCCTTCTTGAAGGAGACAGACCTGGAGTGTACGACAGCCTGTAAGTCTTTCACATGGCAAGAGTATATTTTTTCTCACTTGGATACCAGAACAGATGTACGAGAAGCAGAAGGAACCACAGAACGGTGTGTGAGACAGAAAGTATGTTCTGAAGAGATAGCAAATCAGATCTTCGTGGAGGAGTACAAAGCCGGTCGGGTTAAGCCCTTGTGTTTACGATGTTCTATGGGTAGACTACAAATGTAAGGGGTGATACTGTACAAAGTTGCAGCTATGTTTTCAAGTGCTTAGTGTACCATATATTGCCCGTCTTTTGTCTTGTGAATGCTATTGCGCTGAATTCTCAAAAGATTTGGCCCATTGAGTGCTCGACGCTACTCGGAAGCATTTGCAACCAATGCGTTTTGAGT
>ML208708.1:9694-24448 GCA_004369065.1 Pluteus cervinus
ATCCAGTAAGCAGACATAGTTGCGTAGCAAGGAAAAGGGCGTTGACTGGTCGATGCGCACAGAGGGGATTCGCATGGCCTGATTGTCGGACCATTGAACATGGCGAAGAACTAAACCACCGCGCATATCCCATGTCAATACAAAATCTCCGGAAAGGGAGATCATGACACCAAGAAGAAATCCTTCTTCAGCTAGTTTGAAAGTTTTCACATATGGGTTCGATGTCCTTCCGGGGCCGTCAAACTCCACAGCGAGCCCATGGATGGCTGCGTTCGAATGCATGACAAGCTTTGCCATACCCTCATGTACCATGTAATTCGACACTGTCGACTGATCTGGCCAATGGAGTGCAGCAATCGCGACAGGAAAGATTTTCTTGATATCATCCAAGGAATGGACGATTATCGCTTCCGGCAGTGAGGAAATGGGTAGAACACAGGCCCCGTGCTGGCACATGGAGAAGAGGAGATCACCAGGAAGGAGACGAGTACCCTGCTGGATGTCAATTTCAGCATGGTCTGTATCGTGAATACAGGACAAAACTTACCGCACCTGAGGGGTAGAAAATTCGCTTCGGGTAGTTTGGCCCTTCGATCAGCTTCCATTCCACCACAGCCGTCAACGCGTGTTCGCAACGAGTATGAGAGTACGCTAAACTATCACCAAGTAGTGAAAGTGACTGGACGTAGCCTTGGGGCTCTGGAAGAAATGCCGTGAGACAGCTAGCACGCAAAGCAACACTTCCTGTGTCGTCGATGACAGTGTTCACCTGCCACACTGAAATGTGAGTCTGAGCGTAAGGGGTGACTATGTCCTGCAGGGAGAATGCAAGATTGAATCTGAGGGAAGGGCAGCTAGTGTCAAGGTCAAGCGAGATGAGTGATACGCATTGAATGGGCTGTTCGGGGATGAGAACGTTGGGGGTAATCTCTGGTGCATCGAGGTCGAGATATAGCAAGGACCCCATATTGTTGGACATGAGCAACCACCGCCCGCCGGGGGTGACACAACAACAGCCTGCACCAAGCATTGGCGTTGACACAATAGGACCGGTACCATTCGCCATCATAGCATACCCAATCTCTGCACTCTGTCGTCGCGAGTACAGATATTCCAGTTCATCCTCAGTGTGTGCGCTCACCGGCTTTTCAAGCCACCATATATCCCTGGATTCATGTCGCGCAACACTAGGCCAGGCCATCTTTGAGATCTTGCGCAGACATGTGCATGTCTACAAGGTCATAAGTGGTCTCACCATCAACACAATTCAACCACGTACCAATCGAACTCGCATCACGTCGCGCCATGATAACGACCCGAGAATTTCTAGCAACAATTCGTCAGGAAGCGACACCAAACTGTTCTCCTCTTGCGGTATTAGGGGATGTCCTATTGAAAATGTCTGAGGTGCGCATCGGACCAGAATGGTTGAACTCACCTGCACTCATCTTAGAGCAGCGCTGCAAGGATTCTGAGGCTAAGATAGGTGTCGTGGCGAGTGCCCCCGGTTGCTGTGAAACCTTCTAGAGCAAGTTAGACGTTTTACGTGTGTTGGAAACTAAGTCAAGTTCATGATCATAGGCTCCAACCTGCGCCAACCGGATTTCGGAAACCAGCGCTTCGGTCATCTCGGATAAATTCGCAAAGGTTAGAAATACACACAACACGTAGAAAGTCACATATACTACCAACCGCCATGATGATGATAAAACCTCTGATTACCATTCTCCAGCAACCCAACAGATTTGTTATAGTCACCCGCAGGCGGCTTGACATATCCAGGTGGCGCGTATGAACGAGCAACAACACCAGGAGGTGGTGCAGTTGTGATTGAGACAGGTTCGGATAGTAAAGCACTTGACTGCCCCGTTCCCATAATCCCAAATTGTTCGGCTTGTGCGGGAGTATAACCCGGAGCGGAGAATGGAAGGAGGTCGAGTTGGTACTGCAACATCGGTGGCTCGTGAGATAACCGCATCTTGATATTATATGAAAACTACTCACTCGAATGGTAAACCTTGGGAATACGAACGACGGTTTCAACCCACGCATCACCTCAATCTCGCCGTGCAATACTCGTTTCGAAAGGGATTTCCCTCCTGAACCTGCAGAATGTACCGTCTCTAAAGTGACACGATCGATTGACGAGTCATCATGTGGATTGGATGCGCCTTCAACAAGCCAGAAGTAGGCCTGACTAACACCTGTTTCGAAGTAGTTATTTGACCGGCGTTGGACACCAATTTCAGTTGCGTCAGAGCCTGTTGCTAAAGTCCGGACGAGATAGACGGTGATGGCGGTGGGAGCAGATAAAACGTCCAAGGCCTGGGCGTCGTCAGACTCGAGAGTCAAGATAAGGGGTATCGGGGTTCCTATAGCATAGGAGAGCTGTTCGAAATTAGGTTAGTCGGTGCATCTGTGGTCTCGAGTTTAAAGTGACTTACGGGCGTGGCAATGGCCAACTTGGAAAAGAAAAAGCGATGTGGGTATATGCCACCAAAAGAAGCCGAGGACTCGCAAACATACCGTACATTTGACCTCGACTTCTTTGATGCTGAACAAGGTTCCCTTGACCAATACAGGAGGAAGCACGCGCCACCCATCAGGATCGGCTTCGGGTCCTAAAAGTTTGCTCCCCATCTCTTGGTATACCATTTGTCGAAGAAACGAAGGCGGATCAGCTACAGTGAAGGGAACAAAAGCAAATGGCTTCGACAATCTATGAGATTTAGGTGTCAATTTCTGGAATAAAAGGTGATCAAGGGGCTGCTAACTTGTTGGTCATCTTCAGAAAACCCCTTCTCACATTGACCGAGATGCGATAGTCCAGATATGCTGGACTGGCACGTTCTGTATAATATGGAGGGAGTGGAAAAGCCTCCTTCACATGTCCTTTTCCTGGGTTCGGTATCGTGACCTCGTTCGGCAGTGTGAACTCAAATGACCATGAGTGATGTCCTTGCAATGAACCGGATGACTTCTGCCCTTTCTTATCTCCACCCCAAAGGGTCTGTTCCAGGTTAAGGAAAAGTATTTCGTCTTGGCCAACGAAGGTTGTCCCACCTACGACCTGTAGAAACAATCAGCTCGACACCTAGAGGAAATCACAGGTTCCTTACAGAAATAGTGATGGACTTTATCTTCTCAGTTTTCTTCAAGTCCACCTCAACACTTCCCGTGATAATTGACTTTTGACCAACAAATACCGGCAAAGAAGTTTCTACCCGCGCCTGGCTCAAAACATTCAAAGTAAGCCATTTATGTCCATCCGCTTCGAGGTGGTAGGAGTGTTTCGTTGTTCCCCTGATAACTTCGTCCGTACCTCCCAGAGCAGAAGGTAAAAGTCGACTGGGAGCCGAAGGGGCCAAAGGTGCATGAGAACGACCGAGAGAAACTTCATGTTCTAAAGCTTGTGGTTGATAATCCGGTGGTAGAGTGTCGGCAGCTAGTCCTCCATGGTCAAATTCTGGCCCGAGCGGGGGAGGCGGCGGGGAAAGAACTTCAAGGGACATAGTGGCTGTAGTTTGCAAAACCAGAGCACCACCTACCTCCTATCTTGTTCATTGAGAAGCGGGTGGGAATGGCTCTGGGACTAGAGGTCAGGTGGGCGAGACTACAGTGGGAGAAGATGTCTGGAATAACGTTTAGACTTGAATACCCTCGCCCCGACAAGATTGCATGAGAATATTTAGCGTCCACGCCATTGCCGTCAGAGATAACAGCACATATATTCAACTCTGGCGCAGAGCTGGGCGCTGGGAGCTGATGTATGCCTCGTCGAAGGTGAGCGTCGCGTTTGAAGAAGCTTGAAGAAGATAACTTACAGGCAGACGGGCGCCGACCCTGCGACTTGCGAGTCTTGTTTGGGCACTCACAGGAGGTTGAATCAGATGTTGGGTGAAATGTACGGTTTGTCCGTTGTGGTCCGGTATGTGTGACAGGAGGTGAATTCGAACATCCGTTCGTTACCCTTTATAAGAAGTAAATTGAATAAGATATGCAGATATTGCAATAGTTTTACAGATGCGGTCATGCAAATACAATAATATGGGTATTAGAGGAACGAGAAAGATGGAATAAGACGCAATACACCCGAAAAACAATTGTCCCTGACCCCTTCACTTGAACACCCTGTGTAGTTCTTCCTTTTGTTGTGCGGTCAAAGAATCGGGAAAGATGATATCCCATTTGACGGTCAAGTCGCCTTTCTTCTTCACTGCCCCTTCCTTGCGGATGGGCATGCCCTCACCAGGAAGCTTGGTTTCACTACCCGGCTTCACAATGCCCACTGGCAATGGAACCCTGATTTTACGGCCATCGAGCATCTCGAGAACCTTGGGACCACTGGGCCGTCGCGGTGAAGGAGACCCAGTCAACGCTTCGACAAGATCGACCGGCATGTGTGCGACAAGATCGTTGTCGTCACGAGTGAAGACGGCATGTGGCTTCTCTTCCACAACGAACACCAAGTCCTGGGCCTCGCCGTTGGGTAGCTCGTTGCCACCTCTGGGGAACCGAATCTTCGTACCACTCTTCCAACCAGGATGAATCTGGATTTCGAGAACCTTGTCTTCTGTTGCACCGTTGGCAAGTTTGCGCCCTACTTTCAGTCGCTTCGTCGCGCCAGAGTAAAGCTCATTTAAGGAAACTTTGAGAGGTCGTGAGATTTCAGAGGGCGGTGCAGATGGAGGGGAAGGGGGTCGATGAGCACCGGCATGTGACCTGCGAGTGCGTGAGGGTCGTGGCATCCCACCAGGAAAACCGAATCCGTTCATGTCGTCGTCTTCGTCCTCGTACATGTTACTTCGATGACCACCACCCATGCCACCCATGTTGGGCATGCCGCCCATGCCGCCCATATTGAAATGGAATGAGCCGTTATTTCCAAAGATATGTCTGAATCAAAAGTATGAGGTACTATATCACCTATCATCGGGACATGTACTTACTCGAATATTGTGTTTGGATCTGACGGTGAGAAACCAGTCGAGCTGAACGTGCTGGTTCCCCCGGGACCTTGGGTGAAGGAAAAGGTGGAACCGCCTGGTGCACCTTGATTGAAATTGAAACCGGGGAAAGCACCAGAGGTGCCTTGGCCTGGAACTGGGCCTGACCCTCCCTTGAGGCCTTCCTCACCAAACTGATCGTAGACGGCTCGCTTGTTCTTATCGCTAAGAACTTCGAAGGCCTCTGATATCTGCGGCGCTAGGTCAGTCTCACGAACAATAGCGGGCGGGAAATTGGTGGTGCACCTCTTTGAACTTCTGTGATGCAGCTTCTGAACCAGCATTCCTATCTGGATGCCATTTCAAGGCCTGTGGAAGGCGAGGTCAGTGCGAAGCAAGACATATCAGCGGGACAACACACCATCTTCTTGTACGCCTTCTTGATTTCATCGTCGTTGGCACTTTTGTCAATGCCCAAGAGTTTGTAGTAGTCTTTGCCCATTGTTAGAGGAGGTGGGGGTATGAAGAGCGAGGGTGGGCTGGCGGAGGTGGGTTGTTTTATTTCCCTTGTGCGACCTCGCTCAATCCATGTCCTCCTAGCACATTCTAGCAAAGTCGGAGGGTGATGTCACCGTGATCGGTCTCCGTTTGTGCATTTCGCGACCGGCGTCGGCCAGCTACCGCCGTGCGGAGCGGGACCGGAGATAAGATATAAAATTATATTACATAATTAATCTTTTCTTTCCCCCTCCAACTGACCATGTCCTCCAACGCTGGCGCCGAGACCCCTCCCGAACCAGGACATGACAGACACGGCTCCTTCGTTCGTAGGTCATGGGTAGCAATGTCGGACATCCTACTGCCCTTCTCGTCGGGCGCCCTAGCAAGTTTACCCCGAGCTTCACGACCAGCAAGGTACCTGCGTGCAGATGCCATCCCACACACCGAGGGTGATGAAAATGGGCAGCAACCAACCGTCCGGGACTACCATTCGATCAACGCCTTGCCTCCTCAAGTCAGAGTACCCAAGAAAATCCCTACACCCATTCGGGTTGAGGGTAAAGTTTGGTTTGCAAACGAACGCAGTGCGTTTCATGTCAATGAAGCGCGGAGATCCTAGGGCCTCGTGTTGATTTTCTTCTAGCATGGATAGCATGGTTAAACAACTCTATTTTACTGGCGGCGTTATCTGCCGCCCTGTTCAACGCGTCCAAAGACCCCATTGCGAAGAATTTTGCCTACTTTTATGCCTCCGTTAGTCTTGGAGTACTGGTAAGTTTTTACCACTTTTAATTCACCAGAGTCGTAAATCGTTATTACAGCTCTATGGCTATTTGCTGTATCAGCATAGAATAACCATGATCCGGAGGAGAGACCCTGGTCACTTCGGTATCGTCCTCTAATTCTTTTTACTTTCGACGACCTTCTGAAACGTAGCAGATGTTATCGCCGGACCGGTCGTAGTTTGTGTCCTTCTCTTCTTTGGTATGCTCCTCAATTTCCTCTTGCGAGGTAGCGTACTTTACCACTCTTCACTTTCGCTCACTGATCCCCTGACCTCCTCACAGTTCGTGAACTGTAAGTCATTACTTGTATGCTTCGCACATCGTATATTCAACGAATTCTAGACGAGAAAAAGGGGTACCTATCCCTGGTACTGGGTTTTTTACACTGAACCCCAACAATACTGGCCTTTTCCAGGTCCAAACTTGACATGCCTCCCACCAGTTTACGACGCTCTATGTCCATTGATGCCTCGAGGCTACTGCGATGTCAAATGTAGTAGTATGAAAATGACGCGAAAACATCTTGCTATCGGTTTCATGCAATGCTATAACCGAAGGTCTTTGTTTCTCACCGCACCCACTATTCTGGCACTTTGGCTCTTCAATCTGGTTCCAACCTGAAGGTAACACGACTATATACTTACACTATGATTTGAAATTCACAAGATACCTGGAGCAAGAGCCAAACGTTTACTCTTCTTTCAAGCCGCGAGGCGTACATTCTCACATCTTCGCAGTCGTCGCGTACCTCGCTAACTTCAATTGTTCCCAGCATCAGTCAATCATTCCCTTGTTTGCTAACACGCCTCGGAGCTTCTCTTCGCAGAACTTAGAGAACGAGGCTACCTTGTCATGACGTACCGGGCTGCCAACAGTGGCAGATTTGCATCTTTCAGACTGTTCCTGGCTGGTGACGGATGCTCTGGCCCATGGCGCATAGATCCATCGAGTACCATTTTCAAAGAGCTCAGCCTACAAGATATGGTCACTTCCAGAATTAGTGTTACTAGTGTAGTTTCTATTCTGATGTGAGCGCTGGCTCAGTTGCATAGAGCTAATTTGGTTGGCCTTAACAACTAACACCACTCTAGAATAAAAAGGCACTCTGATTCGTCGGCGCTCGCACAGGTGAAAAGCCGCTCTGTGCTGAACTAGTAACTCTTCCCGGTTGTCAGGTTGTACCACTATTAACTGCAACCTATCCGGACCCCTCGCTCAATTAGTGCCAGTAGAAAACGATTTTATTTTACGATACGAAATTACATATGCCCTAGATCTACAATTCAGAATTTTATAATCACAGTTAAGTTATCGAACTCTAAAAATCAAAGAAGAAATAAAGGCTTTCGCGATAAAGGAATAAGTTAAATAAATCCGTGCTGATAGGCCTTGCTATGCCCGTCCATAATTCTCGGCGAAACACAAGGCGCGACGGAAGGGCACGATCAGTACTCCACATTCACGCGCAGACCAGCACGCGGGTGGATGTCGGGACAAGAACGTCCAAGCCGTCAATTACATGGCCGCTTGACGATCAACCCGCACATCTGATGCAACGAACACCAGTTCAACAATACGACGGGTATCCGTATCCTTGTTCAACGCTTCTGATTGGATCCTAAAGATGAAATCGATGAGTGTTCAACGTTCAGCGCTCAGGACCAGTGCTTGGCGGGAAGTTTGGAGAGGATAGAGGATTGGGAGAGAAACTTCACGAGTGTATATCGGGACTTACTTTACGGTTACAGCTTTGATTCGCTCAAACTCGATTGGTTTACTGGAACCAGGCAACACTCTTTGTATACCTCGAATGGCGTACACACCACCGAACGTCCCATCCTGATAAGATCGGGGAAAAGGTACATGATCAGCAACTTCTTCTGGAGCTATAACCGTACACACTCACTCTGTTTGTAGAGGGATCACTGGGAGCATCGACCGCGTGTCGCCAATGCACTCTGAGGCCGGAAGAGCCTTTACGCAGGGAGAGAACAGAGTGTATAAGACCTTCTCGGGGAATTCTCGCCCCATTCATTGTGATGTGTATCTTCTCAGAGAAGGTAGCTGCGATGGCTCGTAAAGCTTGCTCATCTGTCCGAGCTTCAAAGACATCTTGAATATGTTGGATGGACCAGTCCGATAGAGAGCACAGAGATACGGTTTGAACTTCCATCGTCGTTATCGGATGAACTAGGTGGGCGATAGTAGAATGAAGCGAAAGTTTGTATAGGCAGCAGGGAGAGTACGACCAAAGATGGGGGTTGACTATGGAGGAACGACCCTCCTTTTCTATCTTTTCGGCGTATCAAAGCAGATGGAATAAATTGCCTTAACGTCTCCAAGCATCTGGAAGTGTCACATCCTGGCAGTGGAAATCGAGGGGCCGTTAACCATGCGATCTGTGTTCCCGATCCATAGATTCTATGAATGAGGATAGCGCTTGAATCCGAATCCATGCCGCTCTGAAGACAGATTTTCCCGTTTTGCGTGACTGCTGATCGATGCCAAGAAGGTATAGCTAGATGGGCTAAAATTGGAATTTTCAAGTGTGACTGCGATGTCGGTTCGGTCTTGGTGGGTGGGCTACAAGAATTTAGCTTCAAGATTATATACATCACGTTGCTCGGACTTTCGCATTCGATGAGGACGTACTCACCGTGGACGGCATTGCACGATTGGCGACATTTTCTAATCGGATCCGAGGAACGGATCCCGACGGTGTGTTCTCGTAAGGGTACAGAGCCTAAAATTTCAACATTATTGGGTACAGCGAATGGTCAGAAGGAATAAAACAAAGGTGTAGAATACTGACCTCAGCTCAATTCCTGTCCCGGAGCAGAGTGTCCCTCCGGGTCCAGAGCTTCATGGTCTAGGTGTTTGTACTCGTGAGCTTCCTGGCGGTAGATAACTCGACTGTCAAGCGTAACACGGTGATAACGGTTGTTAATGGGTTGACAGTTGAAGAAGTAGAAGTTAAAGTCATCTTGTGACGCTAACATCCTCGTTCCATTGCTAGCCTAGGCATGATCCGCAGGAGGCTTCTCTAACTTTCTTTCTAGATGAGTGTCATCTTAGGAGTATCCTTTGAGGTTGAAATTTCGACATACCTACAGATGCGTTTTTGTTAGGATCGAGGAGCTTTGCAATGGCGAAGACATCGAAACAGTGGTGTGAAGGGTCTTGGGCCTCATCCAACGGGCTTTCATGCAATCCAGTGACCCGCCTGTGAAGGTTAGGGATAACGAGAAGGAAACAATCTAGGATGCTGAAATCGTATGGCCAGAGGGCCTAGAACAAGTTGAGATTTCCTTGCGGGCAGAATCAGTCTCAACATGGGGTAGTTAAAGCTTGAACGGAAACCTACGTAGTTCACAAGCTCCAGTCCCAAGGTGGGGTACTTCGACATCTGGGCCTTGACACGGATGTCGCGGTCCGATTATATTATGGTAAAGGGCTTGCTGGAGGTAATGTAGCCTCGGAGGTAGTATCTCTTGGCTCACAGAACATCAACATCGAGCCGAGCGGCGAACGTGTATAATTCCAGCAACAGACTTGACTGGCGTGTACACCCTGACAAGGGATAAGGTTGAGAAGGACTTTGTTTAGGTACAAGAATTGCCGTCTTTGATGAGCGCAAATCTTCATGATGACGGTGGCGGTACGCGGTGGTTGCCACTACACTTAGCATCCAACTTGGGCAGGATAAGCTCATTTCAGTGAGAACCTACGCCACAATCGAGCAAAAAGAGTTCTGAATTGATGACGTGATGATACTCGGGAAGTAAGAATCCGTTAAATCGAACGCACTACGTCTTGGGAACAGCCTTAGCTAATGACCGTATCTTGCGGTAAACCCCTACTACACTTCCGAGTTTCAGCCGGCCTGATACATTGCAGGACCTGCGACGACATGGGAGTTGATCTCAGACAAGTTGTATGATGTCACGTAGAGGTCAGAATCAGTGATTGCAACGAACCTATCGGGGCAGAATGAGGGACGGGAAAATGGAAAGGTCCAAAAGTCAAAACGAAACATACATAGTCCCATTGACCACAGGTGCAGTGTTCGGGCCGAAGATCAATTCTCCGGGCTGCATGGTTGAAGCAGTTGTTCCATTGATATTTTCCAGTGGCGTGTAAGTCGCGTTCAACTGAGAAATCCAAACTGCAAACTGAAGGACGAAATGAACAGGACTGCCGAAGGAGATATATGAAACTAAGATACCTTAGGAGGACCAGCAGAAGAAGAGGTGATGTAGCTGTTGTTATAGCTTGTAAGACGGCCCGGCAATTCCCAGCTGAGGAAGACTTCACGCCCAGAGGTGGACAAAGGAGTTGTCCTATTCTGTGTGATTGCTGGAGATGTATCATAGCCAGCTCTCGAAGAATTAGAATAGGGAATCGCAGAGGGATTATTCTGGACATGAGAATGTCAGCCAGGGATAAGGGGTTGTCGAAACACCAACTGTGATGTTCAATGTCGGAAAAATCTGCCATTTGATGTTTGGATTTTCGGCCGGACAACTGGAAAGATAGGGAGAAAGAAGTGTCCAAGCAAATGCTTGGGGTACGCCGGGTAAAAACCAGATCTACACTCTCAAATAAGCGAAGGCGAAATGACCTGAGTTCAGTACGAACGGGCATCGGGAATAGGCCCTCAAATTGGCGGAAGATCATCTGTTGGCGTGCCTCGGTTGTGATGGACTGGATGAGCAAGCCCGCTGCGGCACGAGAATCTAGATGTGGCAGGAATCCATAGACGCCAGCTTCGCCCCATCGTGTCAACTATGCGAGGGTAAACCAAAATTCAGGGGGAGAACGAAGGCGATATACCTTTTGGCAGAAATCAACAAATTCCCTCACAGTTGTGAAAGGATATGTATAATTGCAGGGCTTCGCAGCGTAGGCTGGTAGAACTTGATCAGTACAAGCTAGAAGCCAGAGTACCTGGACACTCACGACCAAGCATATCAGATATTAATTGAGCATGGCCGACCTCTTGCTCTGCCATGAACTGGATCAAGTAACGGTCTTGCGCGTTCAAACCTGCGGCCTCGAACTCCTCTGGAGAGAATTGGGCCAGACCATGATGGAATAAATCTAACTCAATCCATTCTTGATTGAGTGCGAGGTTCTAAAGCAATTTGAGAAAGACTGAAGAACTAGTGAGTGTACAACTTACGAGAGACTGCCAATCAAAATCACTAAAAGCCGTATACGATGGCGGACCAGCAGATGCGTTGGTTCCAACACCACCCTCGGGGATGAGCAAGGACGGTGTCGGCCACGCTAGGGTCGAGACGACAAACAAAAAGAAACCGAAGATAAACGAGGAATGCATGTCGAAGTCTGTTTGCAAATTCGCAGCATGTCGGCGTCCTTATATATTGATCCGGTCTGTGGTCCGTCGCGTCGATCATTCTGTATGTTTTCCCCCTGTTCAGCGATGGGTGACGCAAACCAAGATCCAATGACGTCTCAGTGGTGCAAAGAGCTCGCAGCCGCTGAGTCGACACCGAGACCCACCAAGGCCGTGGTGGACTGAAAACATTTTCTCGTAATGGTAGTGTCTTGATAAGCTGTGGGAGAGGCATCAAACATATACCTGATAGTCTCCCGTAGCCTATTTGCTGAGGTTCCAAAGCTCCATGCCTCCTTTTTTCTCGCTGCCGCACATCGAAGACTCTCCAAAGCACATACGTGTGCTTCTTGGAGGGAAGTATGTCATCGACACCAAACAAGCCAAGCTTGTGTGAGTATTGATGTGGGTCGGTTGGACGAGGACTACTCTCAAAATGACCTAGCTGGGAGCACACCTACTATCCAGTTTATTTCTTCCGCCAGACCGACATAGAGAAGGAATACCTCGATTTCAAGTCTGATGTTGGCGACAGCGCTGTATACGACGTGGTAGTGGGCCAGAAACGCGCCAAGGAAGCGGCGAAGAGTTATTCAATGGGGCAGCTGGCTGGTTTGATCAAGTTAGACTTTGGTGCTATGGACTCGTGGTTCGAAGAGGACGAGGAGATTTTTATCCATCCTAAGGACCCTTATAAGGTTAGCACAAGCCAGAGGTCGTCTTCATTAGAAACACACTGACCAGGACACAAGCGCGTTGATGTCGCACAGTCATCAAGGCACGTTCGAGTGGAAGTCAGTGGTGTTGAGGTCGCGAATACGCGAGCACCGCGCTTCCTGTACGAGACAGGACTCCCTGTCAGAACATATATCCCCAAGACAGACTGCCGCTTAGATCTTTTGGTTACATCAGATCTAAAAACAGGGTGTCCATACAAGGTGAGCCGTCATTTTGCAGCGGAAAATTGTTGCTAACTGCCTTTACAGGGATTTGCGCAATACTATCACGTTCAGGTTTCGCCAGGTAAAAAGGTGGACAACATCGTCTGGTGGTATGATGCGCCAAATCTTGAATGCGCTGGCATTCGAGGATACGTGGCATTTTACGACGAGAAAGTCGATGTGTGGGTTGATGGGCAGAAACAGGAAAGGCCCAAATCCAAATGGTCCTAGTAGGAGGACTCGGAGTACACGAAATTTGTAAGAGAACCGTAGTGGGCCCTGCACCTTTAGGTCCGCTATTGGTCAAGCCAAACGAACGAAGCTTACTCGCCGAGGCGCCTATCATTGTCTCGAAGTTAGAGGCCGTTCGTCCCGATGGAAGATGGTGATAGAAGCAGACTTGAAGCATTTTGTTTCCGACTTGGTGTCGCCGAGGTGGATGAAAACTTGTCCTGGTAGGTAGTGGTCGCTACCAGAAGTAGCCTAAGTGATGCGCTCACTCGCCCTCACGGAGGATTTTCACCGGCCTCCAACTGCAAATAACTTACTTTCTCTATCACGCAACAGGACGTATCCTCTGATACAACACCGACACACTCTCCATGGTGTTCCCCGTCTGCGAAACTAAGATTTGACAGGCAATTCAAGTTTCAAGTTGAGACTTAAGAATCTTGAAGAATTCCGTCCGAAATTCAGCAAGAAAGGTCGTGGAGCAAGACAGGAAGAGCCCGCCAATATTATGGAAGGAATGTGGAAGGAATGTTACATTCCATAACAGGTCGACGACGACATGACTGTAGTGTGGGCCAAGCGCAACTGCGTGGCAAGTTCGAGTCTGAGGGACCTCTCCCTGTCTGTACCACAAGTTAGAATAAGACTCGGAATGAGTAAACTTTCTAGCGCCAGAGATAGTTTAATTTTTCGACTCAAGTGGCAAAGTGCAAGACAGAGATGGAAGATATTGACTAACAATTCAAGTTCATAGTGAGGAGAAAAGCAGGATATGTGCATTGTATAGGAATAAATAACAATTCGCGAGATAATAAAAAAAACGAAGAGAAGAAATTGAGGCTGCACAGTGCAGGCCCAAAGGTGGTATTGATCCACTACAAAAACTCATTCAACCATAGAGACAAGTCAACACATGGGAGTTTCCGGTTCATCATCCACTTGAGAGAGTGTCAGAACGAAGGGTCCCTATGTAATGGGAGTTTCCGGTTCATCATCCACTTGAGTGTCAGAACGAAGGATCCCTATTGAGTGCTGGTGGTCCCAGAATACACCCCCGACCACTCAGGGTCATGCATCCAGTCAATTGACTTGGGCAACTATTCCTCGGTTGTGCATCTCCCACTCTACATGCCAGGGTTCGGCGATGAGAACCTCGTCCAATGTGCGAATTCGAATGGATTGCAATGTCCTCCTAGTGGTGATGATGGCGGAGGCGGTGGTGATGAAACGATCATGTCGATGATGTTTACCGTGACAGTGACTTTGAGCGAGATTACGAGTGACGGTGAGTTTTGAGCGGTGGTGAAACGATCATGTCGATGATGTTTACCGCGACGGCAAGTTTCGAGCGAGATTATGATTCGGGTGCTGGCGGGTGGGTATAAGTTAGTCACTGACCACCATTGTGAAAATCATCAACATACTGTGTAATTCAGCGTGTGCGTTGGCGTCATTCATTGTGACGGTGATTGATGTTGAGGAGAAGGGTTACGATGGGGTGCTGGCACTGGCGGGGTGGATCTAAGTAAGTGGCTGCCCGCCATTTGTGGAAGTCATAGACATGCCGTGTATTCAGCGTGCGCATTGGCGTCGTTCATTGTGACGAGGATTGGCGTTTAGTCAATTAGGCGTTTAGGCGTTTTGAGACGAAGATTTGGATTTGGATCGTTTGAGGTGCTGGAGGGGGGAGGTGATGATTATGAGCATTGATCTGCAAAGAGCATCAAGAAGGGCGTCCGCTCACCGTATGATGACCTGCACGTCGTTGCCAAAAGGCAGAGAATGTTTAAGAGATGGAAGAAAGGAAGCAAGAGGCTTGTTGGGCATATCGTTGGAAGGGTGAGGCTTAAATACGCTGGAGGAGGGGTTTGGTTGTATTTTGGCGCTCGATGGCAAACCGTGATCAACGCGCAACGACGTCATCCACCTCTCTTATTCTTGTCATAGTAGATCTGAGTAAAGATAGAGGGATACCCCGACCTCTTTTATTC